>JAQZBX010023741.1:0-10925 GCA_029593785.1 Cabassous unicinctus
TATATAACAAATAACATTTATGTAAACAAATGCACATATATGCATATGTATTATATATCATTTTACAAAAAAAAAAAAAGTGTTCTTTTTATTTGACTGACTATTCATTTTACACGCTATACAATAAAATTTCCACAAGACATCTTGTGGGTGAAGTATTTTAAAAAAATCCCACTTGACAAAGCCCGCCCATTTCTGATATATTGCTTTCAGCTGCCTAGCCGACTGATACACTAGTAATGACAATAGGCTGGAGGGCTCAGATACTTGTAAAAGAGGACCATGAGCATACACGGAAGCTCTGCCACGGGAGGCAAACTGAGCCTGAATGTCTTCTGAAGTTGAGATTAAAAGAAAGCACTGACTAAATCTATTACTGCATTTTAGTCACATTTAGCTTGCTGTACTTTTGGTAGAGCTTCCACAGTGATTGGGAAAACAGAGGCTATTGGTGGGAACACTTTATTAATTCCTCCATGGTCCATGTTTATTCTTCATTTTTCACAGGCCAGTCAAAAAAATTGGTGCGATTACCATCTCTGCTTTTACCATCTCTTTTCTTTTTTAATAATTTGACAGATTTAATTCTATAATTATTAATAGTAGTATTAATTAAAAATAATATATTCATAATTAAAGGGGTAACTAGAGATAGACAATATTTACATGAATTTTCTATGTCTTATTAAGGATATGAAAGTTAACCTCAAATTTCATGACACAAGTAAATTAACAAATTATATGAACAGATAATTTACAGTAAAGAATTAAAAAAGAACAAAATGACCATGTTTCTTTGCATCTTGAACATATAATATATTAAAACAATTTCATGTTATATCGCTATGTAAAAGATTTTTCCATGAAGAAATGATTGAAATATAACTTGCAGAATTTAAATGTATTTAGTTCTTCGATAAATCATATATTCATTGTTTTTTAATTTATGTTTTAATTTTTTTAAAAAGATATTTAGATTACATAATGTTACATAAAAATATACGAGATTCCCATATGTCCTGCTCCCTACACCTTCTACATCTTCCCACATTAACAACGTTTTTCATTACTGTGGTACATTCATTATGATTGATGAAAATATTTCGAACATCCCAAGGAACCGAGAGAGTCTACAACTGCAAGCAAGGGAGTCCCATCCATCTGCTTCATGGGATCGAAGTCCCCCTCTCAATTAGAGGTGGAGTGGTATCACCATCCCCAAATCCTCAGGACTGGCGAGTGAGCTATGGACTAAAGTAGACTTACTGGTAATTTACTATAGACTTATTGTGATTCTAGCAATGGAAGAAATTATATCATTGATGTGGAGGGAGTGGCCACTGGAGGTTCTGAGAGTAGGGAAAGGGAAAAACAGGTGAAATATGGGGGCATTTTCAGGACTTGAGAATTGTCCTGAATGACAGATACAGGCCATTACATATCTTGCCATAACCTACAAAACTGTGTGGGAGAGAGTGTAAAGTACAATGTAAACTACAATTTACCATCTCTTTTTATCTCTGATTGTACACTGTGTATAAGGTATTACTTAATATTAATTGTTAGGAAGAATTTAGACAATTCTCTATTTTCCCAGACATAGAAATTCCCAGTTCTAAATAGTCAAATACAATTGCAAGGCGTTCTTACGTGAATGAACCACAGCTACTCAACATGACATGAGGAAATATCCTCTGTCACTCAACCCCTCAAAAACCTATTCTTTTTGCGTTCTCTCCTTCAATGGCTTAGTGTCACTTAGATCATATATCTTCAATTACCAAATCTTCATACTATGTCATACATTTCTCTTCTTGTCCAGGCACACTAACACAGTGTAGCCACTCTCACTCTCACCAGTAGTCCTTTTCAATGTCCCTGGCTTTGGTTTTCCTCTCCTCCAATCCATCTTCAGTGCTGTCACTGGGTTATATTTGAAAACAGAAATTTGGTCATGATCTCTCTGGCTCAAAATTCTTCAGTAACTATATCACCTGAAGAACGAAGTCCAAATACTTAAGCATTGCCTTCAAGTGCTTAATTTCCCTGCTCAGTCTCATCTCCTGCAATTGCTTCCTTGGATTTTTTTGACCGATTACATTTGCATTGTGTTACTTTCTCTGAATCCCCTGTGCTCAAATGCCTCTCTTACTTTGCATGTGCTCTTACCTCCTTTTGAAATTAACATCCCCATTTTGCCTTCCAGCAAGTTCCTACTCAGATGAATATCACCTCTTATTTTCCAGGCTTCTCCTGCTCTGGCAGACTGCCAATTCCGTGTTTCTAATGCATCTTGTACGATGTCATTATAGCAATCATTTTTCTATATGTAGCAGGATTTGATTGACATACTTGTTTCCCCAACAAAGGACTTAATGACCCTCTCTTTTCAGGGTTTAAGTCTCATGATCTACTGAGCACATGCACTGAAACAGGCTGGGTGATGTAGCTGTGGATGTGGTATTACTTTAAGGAATATTTTTCTCCTGTAAAACAGTTTTGTACATTGGATATAATCCTTTGCCTTCACCGCAGTCATAATTGTTCCTTAAATAGGTGCAGGGACATAGGGCGTTAAATTAGTCATTATTCATTCTCTGTCATTTGAACATCAATCACTGCTCAAGGATGCTCAATTTCCCATTAATCTATACCATTTTATAGGTTCCTAATAACATTGACTGAATAAATCCTAATATAAGTGCTTTTGGCAAATTTCCTGTGATAATCTCAAAATACACAAAACTAGGTTCTAGAAATCAAGAATAGCGCCTGGGAAGATATCTGGAGAGACCAACTCAAAGAAATAGTAGTCATTTGGGGATTTGCTCTTGGTGGGAGTAAGTTGTTAGGACTGTTGTAAAAAAGAACCGCAGGCTAGTTTAACAGAAATGTATTACCTAACAGTTCTAGAAGTCTGAATCGAGGTATTGGGATGGCCATACTTCCCCTTAAGTCTGTAGGGTTCGGGTGGTGGCCAGTAATCCGTGATGCTCCTTAGCTTCTGTCTCTCTCTATTACCTACACCCAAATTTTCTGTCTTTGAGAGGACTCTAATGATATCGGATTAGGGCCCACTCTAATCCAGTTTGGCCTCATCTTAACTAATAACATCTTCAAAGATCCTATATACAAATAAATTCACGTTCTCAGAATTGGGCGCTAGGACTTGAACATGCCTTTATGGGGGACACAGTTCAATCCACAGCACAGACCTACTGAAAATGTTATAAATATAGAACTTCTGAATGCCTTAGAGTAGCATTTTGGTTATTTATTATTTTTATTATAATTCTCTGATTAGCTTTATAGATTCTAAATTAACATTATTAATTGTTTCAAAGCACTTAATTGTGATATAATTTTGCACTGGTTCATTAATACTGGGAGAATTTTCCTTTATTAGTTTGAAGTTAATGTGTTTCTCAGAAATTTCTTTAAATGATGCTTTGTTTATGTCATCTTTTAAATAATAGCTTAACATATTTATAAATTATAAAAATAATAGGACCAAAATTTGACCTTCACTAGAGGAGTATAAAAACTTCAGTTTTTCTGAGGGAAAAGCCATTGGTATTGGCCTCTGACATATCTGATTTCAATTCTGGCTGCCAGCTTATAGCTCCAAGGCACATGCTATTACTTCACTTCTCTGAGCCTGGCTTTTCTTATCTGTGAAATACTACTGGGTAATAATATTTCTCATACTACTGTTGTGAGGATTTCTATTAAATGATTGACTCAAAATATGACCTTCTCAAATATTAGAGGTTCTTCTCTCCCACTTGCCTTGAAAATAAATATTTGCATCTCTTTTCTGTTGTTGCTGCGAAACAGGTTTTCTTAAGACAACAATTATTTAGTTTTCAATACAGTGTTTTCAGTATTTCTGATAGTCAATGAGTGGTGTCAATAAGAATAAAAAGGTGAAGAAATTTTATATATCATCTCTTACACAACTAACATCTTTGATTTTAATAAAAGAAAGTAGAGTGTGCCTTTATGTGGGAAGTTAATAGTATTATTTACTTTACTTACACTTATAATAAAATTGTAAGTAGTTCTACAAAATAAAATGCAATAAAATTGTTAGTAACAGCTAGTTAATAACAGAGACTTCAGCACTATGAAAATGGTGTACTTATAGGTGCATGTAATGTACACCTTTTTTTCTTAGCTCTGAGCATGTCCTGGTAGATTGAACACCCAGGAGGATATTACTCAAACAGGCATTTCTCTTTCCCTTTCTTGGAACAAGTATACACAACATTTGATGCAATGTGCTTTTTAATATAATAAAAAAGATAGTGTGGCAATATGAGATATAGGTGAAGGGTTTAAGAGAAGGAGATACAGTGTGTCTCTTTGCCTGGCAATAGAAAGTATACCACATCAGGCAGAGAAAAGGAGCCAATTTCCTTGGAAATTTTACTTCTATGAGCATTTTTTGTTGTGATTCCACACACTATCTAGTTTTCTTTTGGATCTGTGAGTTGGTTTCCTGAAAGTAAGCCTTGCAATGCAGAAAGCTAAGAATCACCTTAAGGTTTTTAACAATTCAGTTGATTTATTTTAACCGGAATTTATTTCACTTTGTGTTTGGGATTATGCAAGTATCTACAGATTCTGAGAGGGGGACTGTACCCACTCCTTTTGATATTTCCCGAGGGTGTGATTGTGCATGAAGAAATTAAAACTGGCAAATCATTCCTAATTATAAAACAGCATCTTTACTATCTAATAGGAAGATGTTAAGTAAAAAAAAAAAGATGATAAAAATGAATTAAAAAATAACAACAACAACAAAAACATGGTTATCAAACTGAGATGTCAGTTGGCAATGGCTAGAGACATTTTGGATTGTCACAACTTGGGAATGGGTGCTACTGGCATCTAATGCAGAGGGGCCAGGCATGGTGCCAAACACCCTACACTGAGCATGACAGTTCCCAAAAAAAAAGAGTTATCTGCCCCAAAAAGGTAGAGGGTCAAGGTTGAGAAACCCTGTCCTATGTGGTTAGCTTTATAATGAATGAGAACACCTGGGTTGTCATGTGTACATAGTTTCTCATAAATGCCTCAGAGAATAAACTGAATCTTACCGGCAATATTTAGGTAGAAATGTTCAAATAGACTCAGAGTAAATTGGAGGCCAGCAAGAATAATGAACAGAATCGTTAACAGAAATTCACCTGTTTATAAATTTTGGTGTTCAGTAAAACAAAGAGTTGGGGAAAGTTAGACTCTAGTATAGAGGGTAGAATGTCATTGATTATGGGCATGATGTATATATCAGAATGTGCCAAAATAACCTTTCACACATTTATTCATTCAGGATATTTATGGAGGACCTACTAGATGGCAGATTCTAGGTTAGACATGAGAGATTTAGAGATGAATTAGTAATAGACCTTTGTGGATAAAAGACAGCTATGGAGCAGACATCTCTACAACATGATAAGAATTTGCTCCATTTTCGCTGTCCTTTTCCTCAGTCCTTCACCTCCTCCCCAAGATTTTGGAGAAGGTAATAAAAAGAGGGAGAAAAATAATGCTAAATTGTTTTGATAGTTTCACAAAAAGTTTTTTAAAACCAGAAATAAGGCCATTTAGCTTGATAGACAAAATAAGTGCCCTTTATTAAACTAAAATGAGGACTGAGAGCTAAGATAAATTCCCTGTACCAAAACGTCTTAAAAGTTGTGTTAAGAAGATTCATCATGACCACATGTGTAAACTGGGAGCAGGAGGATATGTAGGTCTTCCTTCAGGCAATCATTGAACACAGGTAGGGGTGTGTGTGTGTGTGTGTGTGAGTGAGAGAGAGAGAGAAAGAGAGAGAGAGAGAGAGAGAGAAAGAGAGAGAGAGAGAGAGAGAGAGAGAAATCACAAAGAACAAGTAGCAGACAAGTATAAAATTAACAACAGAATCCTCAGATTCTCCTATGTTTTATAAGGAGAAGCATAAAGTTGCTGCCAAGTCGACCATCAGGTGAGGAATCAGGAGCTGCAGGATGGTGTTTACAATGTGGGGGATTCAGGTGAGAGAGGACTTGCATAGAGCGCAGTGATTTTGGCAACTCAGAAAAACTTGAGTTTTTCACTACTAGACTCAAAGGAGAGATGGAACCAGGTGGTAACGGGCCTGCTGGTTTATCTGAGTTGAGAATTCACGGAGAGTAAATATAGAATACTTTGTCAAGTAGGTCATCGGTAAAGGACAGAGAGTTCCAGTGAGGATTTAGTAAGGTTTATGGTTTGGCATTAGACTTTCATAGTTGTGCAGGTGGAAATAAGGGTAAGGAATTATTGAATTCTGAATAATTATAGAAAACAGTGAGCAAATGGATGGAGTAATTTTTCCAGAGGGGTAACCAGGAGGGACGATTACCTTGGGAAAATAGAATGATACATCCACATTTCAGGTTAAAGCTTGTTTCCATTTGTAAGCTTAAGTCTAACCATGTTCTAAGAAAGGTCAGCTCTGCACCTGGGAAGAAATTACCAAAAGGGATGTAAGCCCTTAAGGCCTTTAGGTGGAATGTCAAACTAGTACTTATATTGCTAGTTTCTGAAACTTAAAATGAAGATGTGAATTTTAAAACCTCATGCATGGAGGTGGTTGAAGGGCAAAACAGGTGAAAGTTCAGTGTGAAGTCACATTAAAAGGACCAGCACTCCTGGTTCGAATTCTTATCCCTCCACTTCCCAGTTACATTTTTTTATGGAAATTAATTATTGCTCTGTTCTCCCAATTTCTCATTGAAAAATGGGGATATAACTTTTTGTGATAATTGCATTAGAAAGTGAATGTAAAGTAGTTTCTACACAGCCTGACATAAAATAAGGGTTAGTAAGTAATAAATGGTTATTACTGCCAGTGGAAAAAGTATGGGCAGAGAAGAAATACAATGACAGAAACATGGGGAATGCTGCACTTATGGAGAAAGAGGTATAAAGAAAGGGAATAAAAGAAGCAGGAAAGGCACTGTTATTAAATTTGAAGAAACACAAAATGTGTACTGGAGTGCATAGAAATCAATAGAGGAGTAATTTATGAGAAGCTCTTTATACATTTAATGCTACAAAGTTTCAGAGTAATTCCTAGTGTTTGTGTGGTTCTGTATAGTTTACAAAATGATTTCATATCCAATACCTTATTTAATTCATTACTCTTTACTTAATTCTTAATGTATCACATCTAAAGAAGGCTTTCATTAAATTAGTAGGAGCAGAAGCCAGAGATTCTGAAGGGAATCTAACCTTAATAGTTGCCATTTGTTTTTTCTATTGACAGGCACTTGGCTAAGTACTCAGTATGTATTATCTGGTTCAGTTTTCTCCAAGATTCTGTGATTAAGTATTATGACCTCTACTTTTGCAAAACAAGGGTTGCGGCAGACGGAATGAAGAAAACCCAAGCGGCACTCAGGGGAGGCTGATGAACAAAGTTATATTACATGCGGGCCCAGAGGAAAGTCAAGTCTCCAAAAAAAATTGAGCCCTGTGTCTTGATTTTCATAAGTTTATATCAGAACTCTAAGCAGGCAAATTCCTAAGTAACTGGGCAGGCAGGTTTACAAAAGCAAAAGGAGAGAGGTTAGCTTATCTTCCTAAAGCAGAGGGCTATTAGGGAGGAAAAGAGTCATTATCTGTTTAGAGCTGTAAATTCCAGTTCAAAGGGGCAGGCTGAGAGTGCTTATCTTCCTAAAGATGTGGATTCCATGGAGAAAAGGGGAGGAGGGGAGAAAGGGACCAAGGGGAGTTTATTTTTCTAAAGCTGTGGGTTTCTGCTGAGGGGGTTAGGGTCCCAGCACTTCCCTTATCATAAGGAATAGAGGAAAAAATGCCCACAAGTTCACACAGCTCCTATATGACAGAATAAGGCTTAAACCAACTCTGTCTGCTTCTAATGTTTCTTCTTCATAGAAGAAACAAGAGAATACTTTTCTTCCAATAGGTTTGCAGCATGCCATGGCAATGGACAAGATGGAATGAGTGAGCATAGAGGCTTGGAAGACACAAGTAAATTGCAGGGGATTCAGTAGAAAAAGATACAGAAGAAAAATGAATAAAGGTTCATATATTTGTATAATAAAAAGGCAAGTACCCTAGGAATGAGGAAAATATCAGAAACTACAACCAGAAAAATAAAAAAAGGAATGGGGTTTCCAACACAAGCTAGAGAGTCAAAACTTCATGACCTACCACTTGGACTTTTTACTCTGAAGTTATTTTAGACTTAGAGGAAAATTTAAAAAAAAATAGTACAGAGTTCCCATATTTCCTTCAGCCATCTTTCCCAAACTTTCTATTGCACAAATAATATTTGTGCAGGGCAGAAAGCATTGCTCCCTGTTTTGTAAAAGCATAAACAGAGATTATGTAACTGTAGCCCACAGTTAGTAGCAATGCTTCAATGTGTTCATCACTTCTAACAAATGTACCACACAAATGAAAGATGTTGTTAATGTGGGAAAGTGTGGGAGTGAGAGGAAATGGGGCTAATGGGAATCCCCTTCATTTTTTACGTAACTTTTATGTAATCTAAAGCTTCCTTAAAAAAAATAATTTAAAAAAAAAGGCTTTGAAGGAGAGAGAAAAAAGATTACAAGAGACTGAGAGAAAGAAGACGGCCTATGGCATATGGGATTAATTGGTAACTTTGAGGTTACATCTCAGGAGGAAGTAACTTATTGTAAAAGATGTTTTTGTGTTGAAGCATGGAGTTTTTTATTCTTGGCTCCCAATTTCTCAATTTACCATGATTTTCTTGACTTTCCGGTGGCAGAAAAGAAGCATAGCCACTGGTCTTGAAAGAATCTGAAAACTGGCATATTGATATTTCTCTGAGAACCAGCATGCACTGACAAAGGGTGTCAAAAGAGTTCTGTTTCATCCTAAAACCTTCTTAGGATGAAGAATGACAGTTAAATTTTAGGCTTACCGAAAAGTTTCAAAAACAGTTCAGAGTTCCCATATACCCTTCACCCAGTTTCCCCTAATATTAACATATGACATAATCATGGTACAATGATCGAAAGCAGGAAATTAAAATTGATGCAACACTATGACCTCTAGTATTGTAAGACAATAAATTTCTATGGTTTTAAGTGATCAAGTTTATGCTGATTGTTATAGCAGCTACAGGAAGCTAATAAAATTGCTTTGCAAATTTTTTACCTTATTTTTTGCCTCTTCCCACTCAGTACTACAATTTCTGTGGCTGCCTGGAAGCTGTCCTTCCTGATTTGTCAATAATCATCCATATTTCTCAATTTTAATAAGAGTTGGTCTCTATTAGGGCCAACATAATTATGATAAATTATAAATAGGGGGAATATGGCTGGAATTAAATACATGTTATATGTGCAGGGTCTAAAAATCATACAAAAAATAACTAGTTCAATGAAACATAGTAACTGCTAAGGCATTTCAATTCTAGATTTTGATACTATAAAAAGATATTTTCTTTGCACTAAAACTACAAAATATCACAAATTACAACCCACTAAGTGATGGCAATTTGAATTATTATATATTTATAAATTATCATCAAGCCAACTAATATACATATCTTTTATCCTAAGACCTAGACGTAAAGAAAATGCTGATGTCATGAATGGTATAGTTCCATGGATTCCATCCTCAACATGGTCATGAGTGACTTGAACACCAGCATTTTGAAGTTGTGAAATACACATAAGTCCATCACCTTTAAAAAGATCATAATTACAGATAAGAATATAGGTTGACGGCATATTCTGAAATTGAGAATCATTGGCCAACAGGGGTGACACTCTATAATCCATAAGGGCTGGCAATGAAAAACTGGTTTTCCAATAACTGGTTCAGTATAAATGTGGCCCTTTTTATACTTATTAGGAAGTAGGTTACTTCAGTTAACACACTTGAATAAATTTCTTGTTTCTAAAGGCATGTATTGGTTTTTTCATTGCCTGGATAAGCACTCATTCCTTGGTGAAATATGGACTTGTGAGTTTTATGGCTATATCATTTGTTACAAATATATGATGTTAATTTTCTCGGTGAGATAATATTTGATATCAATTAGCTGTAAAACTGGGTAAAACAAAGCTTTCCTCTTGATTTTATGTTTTGTTTCAGGACCATTCTGCACCTGAAAAACGTTATGATATTCTCTAAGGAAAAGACTTCCAAAATACCAGGAGAATGAATTTAATTTTAATCATATTAGGGGTTGAATCCCCCAGAAGAATGTTCAAGTCTTATCCCCAGTCCTGTGGGTAGGGACTCATTTGTAAATAGGATTTTCAAAGATCCTATTAGGATTAGGTCAAATTGAATGAGGGTGGGCCTTAATCCAATATAACTGGAGTCCTTATAAGCAAAGGATATTGGACCCAGGTGTAAAAGCCACAGAAGAGACAGAAGGAGACAGACGGCCATGTGAAGGAGGCAGAGACTGAGATATGGGTTAGCTATTCTACTGGAGCTATGTATAAACTACAGGGGTAATAGAGAACTAGGTTTACCTGGAGGAGTATCAGGAATTTATGGCACATCCAGGTAGAGAAATCTATTTGGATTTATGGATTTTGAACTCAGGAGAGTGATCTCAGTGGAAGACATAGATTCAAGAGACTTCAGCAAATGAGAGTTAAGACCAGGCAAAGAGTAGAATTAAGACAGAAGACCAAGTTTTTGGCCTTGTAAAATGCCAGATTTAAAGGAGTATACAGAGAAGGTATTCATCTCACGTGAAACTGAATGGTCAGAGAGGTGAGAGGAGAACCAACAAGGTTGGTTACAATCGTCATGACAAGAAAGTGTTTTGACAAATTTTAAGTGATGAAAAGTAGTTATATAAAATGAGAACAATAACAAAAAATATCCTTAGGTTCAGAAGCAAGGAGGTAATTGACAAACTTAGCCTTGGAAAG
>JAQZBX010023741.1:11025-30727 GCA_029593785.1 Cabassous unicinctus
TTTTTTGCTTTCAACATGAGAAAGCCTCATCATAATTATATGTTTAGTGAAATTGCAAATAAAGTTAGAGTTTGAAGCTCCTAAAAGGAAGAAGAAAAAACAAAAAAACAAAACACACACACACACAAAATAGAAATAAAAAATAAAAGAAAAAGAATAATTATTAGAGAAAGATCCTTGAGGAGGTGGAAGATGGGAGGGAAGTAATCCAATGCAGGAGAATAACGATCTGGGAGAATAAAAGGAGGGAGAAGACAGTAAACATATAGACATATGAAGGGAAATTTTTTTTGATGCTTGGTTGGTTGGTTAGTTGTTTGGTTAGTTGGTCTCTTTTGGAGGTAATTTAGGATTTCAAAGAAGCATTTAAATGGTGGCTATTTGGCCATAGTCTATTTAAGAAAATATATTTCAACTTATTGACAACAGACTTTAAAATAAATTTGTGAATAAAAACTAATTTTAAGTTGGAGATCTCCTGTGGTAAGAGGGGGGATGAGGAGAAAGAAGCAGAGACACACACAGAGAGAAACATTCTCTACATAGTATTCTTCATCTGCCTAACATAAATGTCTTTTATCCTTATACATCCATGTAAAAAAAACTGGCTCCTTAAGGAAAATAATGCCTCATTAAAATTATCCTCAATGTAATCATAGACTACCTGGAATCCAAAATTCTGTAGCATTAAACTGATTTAGTTCCTTCATCTGAGTTCATAATAAAAGATAAAGAGGTAAGTTAGAGGCAAATTTACATAAAGAGATCATTTTAAAGTCCTATGAATTCTGGCCTTAACTTGCACTGTTGGTATAGTTGTTTTAGTTTTACAGATCTGAGGAAGTTAACCAGTCTTTTTAACTTAGCACTGTTATTGAGATTTATTTTTCTGAAATGAGGATGGACACCCCAAGACTGTTGCTTTCTGTAAACAAGTGCTCCACTTGACAGACATGGGGAGAAAAAGAGACTTTGTCAACTGCACCCCCAAATTACAGAAGGATCTATTTGTTCTACTACTCATGAGAACATCTTTTGATATTGTGAATTCCAAATGAAATTATTTTTTAAATCTACATGGGAAAAGCAAAACTAATATTTCCTGTTAAAGTCTCCTCAGTGAACATAATAGAATTGATCTCTCACTCGGGTATTATTGTTAATACTGAGTTTTTAAAACCATAAATGTATAATACATGATTAATAATCAGTAGAGTTTGGGGAAAATAAAGGTTATAATTACAAAGGAAGAGTTGATTCTGATAATCCAGATCAAGAAAAAAAAACCAGTAAATGCAATAAAATCTTTTGAGGAAAATGTAACTTAATAACAGAATATTTAGCAGCCCATAAAGAAAAGTAAGTTAAAGTGTTATCATAAAAATATCTAAGAAAGTGCAAAGGAAGCCACTTTTTATTTTATTTAAGCATACTGAGTTCTGATGCAGTAGTTTTAGCTGTAGCAGTGGCTTTAAGCTGACAGAACAGTAAGTTTAAAAAGCTGTTATGTTTTGTATCATTAATTCAAAGAGTAGAATAATGTCAGATTTTAATTTACTTCAAAAGAATAATTTGAAGTACCCTAAAGAATTTACTGATATTTGCATCTCTCTTGGTGCTGTCATATCTTCACAAATTTTTATGACTACCTCTAATCATTTCATGTATGGCATCTTCACTTGCAAAGCTAAGCAAATAGTATAATGTGTCAGTAGAAATTATATTGGTGGAAAGGTTTTGCTTGATCATTATTGTTGGAAAGTTTTCAGACTTTCTACATCCACAGAGTAGTTTTGAATAAAATTCAATATCAGTCCTATATAGTTTGGCATAGCAATTAGTATAGTAATCTCATAACAGGATAATTCTCTAGTTTTCACTCCCCAACCCACTTTCCTTCCCAGCCCAGAAAGATGCATATGGATACAGGTATATATATATTTGAATGTATATATATGTAAATATATGTGTGTATGCATGTATGTGTGAATATATGTTTGATTGTGTGTTTATGGAAAAAAAAATCTTCTGAATGCTCCAACTCTGAATATTTTAAATTTTAAGAAGAGATTTTTTAAATGAATGGAGAAGAACCCTGCATAACTTTTGTGGATCTGTTTATATAACTAAAGTCATACTTTGAAAAGGATAGTGCAGCAATTTCCCAAAGAGGATTCTGAGAAAGACTAGTCTGAAGAATGCTTATATAACATTTTCTTGGACATCCACAATATAATGATAAAATCCAAAAAAAACATAAGCTTGGTTGATTGATTAATCCTTTTCATCACAGCCTGGTTTTAGCCTCCTCTTTGCTATATGCACTCTCAAGAGATAGGCTATAAAAAGATACATAAAGACCCTTTTACTGTCAACGATTTTTGTGGAAATGAAGTGTTAATTTGCTGTAGCATAATCCCTGTATAACTCAGGAGGCCAAGCCCAGGAAGGTTGACGGTGAGTTTCAATATCCCAAAAAAACCACTACGGAGGCCGGCAGGAGTAGTCAGGCCTTTAATACTCACAGAACCCGACTACCGCACCACCTCTTGGGGACTTAGGATTACAAAGTCCTTACAGCAGAGGGGAATAGCTTAGTACAGGGAACAGCTTCATACTTGGGAAGTTAAACTTTAAAGATTTACGTGGGTGTCCAATTTTGATGACACGCTGACCACACTCCCAGTTCTGTATCCAAGGTTCAGGTTGCTGGCCAGTTCAACCTGTTCCTTCCCTCTGTGTGACAAGCAAGGCTGAGGAGGGAGGAAAGGTATTCTTAACCCCTCACCCTGTGGTATCTATGGCTCTCCCAAGCACTGAGAAGGATAGTGAATAAATAAATAAATCTAATTAAGATTTTTGTATATTTGGGGCTTGGATGGAGTCATCAGTGATGGTTGCTGTTGAAGAATCCCCACAAGGAATATTCTCTAAAATATAAGTCAGGTTTTTTACTGAATCAAGAGGAAGGGAGGAAAGAAGGAAGGGAAGAAGGGAGGAAGGAAAGTGGGAGGAGGGGAACAGCTATTCCTTAGATAAGAATTCCAATTATTAAATATAAAAGCAATGAGGGAAATATAAAATACACATTATACCACCATGGTAATAATTGCCACAGGCAGGATCCACAGATTGATGCTAATTGTAGAAGGTAAAAGTTTAAGGAAACACAGAATATTAGCTTTTTTCAACATATCTACCCTGAAATATTTATTAATTATAAAGAGAAAAATAACTTTAGAATGAGTAAACCTGGCACTCAGCACCTTAACTAAGGGATCAAGGACATCGTCGTCGTTTTTGAGACACATTGGCCTCATGTGTCCCTGACGTGATTCTCTTCACCTCTATGGATATGTGTGATGAGTGTGAGAAGGGCTCATCACCTTTATAGAATCATTTCCAAAAATATATAACATTTCTGAGAAAACATCAGGAACCCCAAAATAACTGACCAGCGCTCTTCAAAAAGGTCAAAGTTATCAAAGACAAGGTAAGACTGACAAATTGTCACAGATTGGAGGAGAGTAGATGCAACATGATATTCTAGATTGATCCAGGAACAGAAAAAGACATTAGTGGAAAAATTGGCAAAATCCAAATAAATTCTGCAGCTTGGTTAACATGTTGTACCATTGTCAATTTGTTAGTTTTGATATTTATATCATGGTTATGTCAGTGAAAGTTATAAGAGAACTCTATTATTTCTGCGATTCTCCTGTGAATCTAAATTTATTTAAAAACAAAAAGTTAAAAAAGATTTTTAAAATGTCAATCAAAAGATAAAATTATAAAGCTGCATGACTCTATTGATATTATATTAAGTAGAGTTCAAGACAATATTTTCAGAGACAAAAAGGTACATTTCATCATGATTACGAGGTAATTTCATCAGGAAGATCTTATTCTCCTAAATGCTTATGTTCCTAATAGCAAAGATTGAAAATATGTGAAGAAAAACCTAACCACAAATTGACAACCATAGCTGGAGTTTTTAAATCATAATTGCCAGTAATTTATAAAACAGGTAGACAGAAACCAGTTACAGCATAGAAGAGGTGAATATCAATATTACCCAATTTGCCCTGATAGGTAAAAACATTTTAAAAAACTACTGCGGAGTACACATTTTGTTCAAGTGAACTTGGAAAATAAAAAGATGGCTCTTATGCTGGGCTCTAAACATGTCTCAATTAACTTTAAAAGATTGAAAATTTTACATAATATTTTTTCGTATCGTGAGAAAATTAAATTGGAAAACATTAAAAATAAAAATTCTTAAAATAAAGTCCTGAAATTCCCTACTTTCTAAAATTAACATGTTTCAAATAACCTGTAGCTCACAAAGTAATTTGGAAAAGATTTCAAACTGAATGATAAAGCAAAACAAGCTATCAAAATCTGTTTCATAAATCCAAAGCAGTGCTTTCAGATTGACTTATAAATTTAAATAAATATATTAGAAAAGAATGTTTAAAATCATTTATATGAACTTCCACCTTAATAAGCTGAAATTAAAGAGGAAATTAAACTAAAAGCAAGTAGAAGGAAAGAAGAAAGATAAAAATACAAAGCAATCAAATAGAAATCAAACATTAGAAAAGAATATTGCCAAAAGCTGATATTTTGAGAACAATAAATTGATAAATCCCTGGCCAAATAAATCAAAAGAGAAAACACAAATTTAAGTGAGAAAATACAAATGATCAATATTCGAATGAATGGGAAGTTGTATTGAGGAACTCGGCTATAGCTTTTTAAACAGGAAAATAATTATGGTTGCATCTGATCAAGTAGCTTTCAAATACCAAATAGATGCAATTTAACCTGACCTTATTGTTGAATCTTCCAAAAATCAAGTATGTGTTTTCTACAAGCACTTTATTAATGAAAACTGGTATAAAGTTTTTAAAATCTTGTACCGAAGATCTATGGATAGGATTATACGTGAAGAGTAAGAGGAATATTACAATCTCAGTGAAATTGTGTGCAGGGCTTTTAGCCCAACTGCATTTTGGAGTGGAGATGCTCTATAGCATACTTTTTATTCTCATTGTAGCTCATAACCCAAATATTTAAAAATAAAAAAAGGTGTCTGTCTCTATCACTGCAATTGCACTGGACTTAGATATTTCAGGGCAAAGAACAACACAATTGATAAGGAATTATAGAATATTTAACCCAGGCACAAACTTTTCTCAGTATATTAAAACAGATCTTTAAGATGATAAGATTGTAGATTGCTTCAAAAATGCAGAGGTTAAAAGGAGAATATCCAAATACTGCAAATTTAAACTGTTTCTGAAAACATGAAGTTCTTGGTGCAGGGCTGTAAATAATTATAATGACTAGGCTGTTAACGGTTTCTACAGCTAATCAAATCTTTACTTAAGTTTTCTTATCACTCTCATATCTTCCTAGCTAGTAAAAAACTAAAACTAAAACTAAAACTAAAAACAACAACAACAAAAAACCTGTAACTATATCCTCTTAGGACTATTGGATGCAGTAGAAGTCTATAAGTATTTTTGTTGTTACTCTAAATGAGTAAAGTGATAGAAGAAGAAAAAAGATTCTTCCTGAAGATGATGGCTTCAGAAATTCAGGGTATACCCGTGTGAGCAAGAGAATACTAAACTATTCTAAGATACTATGGTATGTTCTGGCAAAATTCAGAATGTAAGATCTCTTTTCCTAGCAGTGGCCTAAAATTCATAGCAGGTCCCAACCGTCACACCTCCAAAATCACTCGAAGCAAGAACTTTTCATTTTATTACCAGCCCAGACACAACCTAACATCTAAAATGTGCAAGGGTTTATTTTCTCCCATCCAGTGAGTTACTTGGGACACAACAGGTTCTTAAGAGGACCTGAGTATTATGTGCCTTGCGATAGCACAATAGGGTTTCCAGCAATGCTCACCCTGGGGTCTCCCTCAGAGGTTCCCACAATGTCAGGAGTATAATAGTATTCTGAGCCCCCCTGAGGATTGAGGAGTAGTAGATATTGCAATGCTGACAAATAAAAACTTAGTTACAAAACTTTCTATTTGAGGCATAGCTGACTTCATCTGGAAATCAATTTCTTTGTGATGAAGGCAAAATTCAGAGAATTCTCTTACTCTACTCCCACAACAACAACATCAAGGCTGTTTGCCATACATCTGTTCAGGAAGTCATAACCCATCTGCTCTGAAATAGAAAAATAAATTTTAAGTTGTTCCCCAAAACTAAAAAGTAAGAGAAATGACAGCTATAGCTATGTGCTTTCAAAGAAATGTGGTTTGTGAGCATTTCACATAAGAAATTGTATTTCCAACCTGTTTCCATGCAGAGGGACCTGAATCAGCATGAGACAGTCTACTCATCTCACTTTTCAGTCACTCCCTTCAAGGTAAAACAATGACTTTGCTAATTGGTATTTTGGTGAGAAGGAACTAGGCTCAGTCCATTTTAATTTTCTCTTGTTGTCTGCTCTCCACAAACAATGAAGCTTCTCAGGTCCCTGTGTGGCCCTGATGCATTGTGATCTGCTCTCCAAGGCAGCAAGGTGCAGCGGGACAGGTGGGTAATGAGTCATCAGGGCTAGACTCTACGGCTGGTAAATATTTCCAACTCAAGTGTAAGACAGCAACAACGTCCAAACACACGTTCTCCAAAGGCTTCATCAGAAGTAATGGTGATGTTTTGACTTTCATTTACTAGAATCAAATGTATGTCTCTCAACTGGTTCAGAATTCTGGGAAGAAAGAAAGGGACTGTATGCATCAACTCCATATAACCACAAGACTCAGGAACATGGTTCCCCCAAGCCTCCATTCTCTTAGAATATACCACATGATAAAATGGTCCGATTATCTTGGCACTGAGACAGAGTCTAAGGAATAGCAACCAGATTTTGAGAGAGCCCCCAATCAGTCAGTGTGTGGACTTTGATGCGTATATCCACTTTGACGGGCTTGGCACACAAGGCATCGTTGTCTCCCAACACAGGCCCACACTCCCGCACACGTCACATCTTTCCTTAGGTACCCACAAGTCTAATTTACAAGCCCTAGCCACAACACTTCGGCAGATTCTGTGGCACCTGCTACTGTATTATTTACCAGAGGATCCTAGAAATTCAGAAATTCCAAGAGACTTGATCAAATTCCAGACTTTCCTAAGGTGTCTTTTGCATATTAACAAAATTTCAAGTTAAAAACTGTCTAAATGCTGGGTGTTTAACAACCTTGAAAACAGAAAAGTGAGTCACAGTGTTTCAGGTCAAAAGAATATCTCTTTAAAAATTGAGTTGATAATTTGCAAGAAAAATCAATGCATAAATGAAGACCAAAACATGCAAAATATAAGAACCTCTGGCAGTGTGCAGCATAAAGTGAAAATCATAATGTAAACTATAGATTTTGGTTAGTAGCAATGCTTTAATATTGGTTCATCAGTTGTAACAAATGTACCACTAATTTGTTAATAATCTAAGCTGTTAATAATAGGAGAAATAATGTTTTGTACTTGAATTGTTATTGATTTAAGGTTTTTTGAATATTGTAATGTATTTTTGAAATTCAGAGGGTGGAGTGTTGTGGTTGGGCTGTTTGATGTAATTATGAATTCCAAAAATATAATTGGATCTTGCTTGTAAACTGATTTGTTAATCTGGGCATGATTAAGTTATGATTAGGGCGTTGACTGGGCCACGTCAGTAGGGTGTTGAGCCCCACCCCTTGGTGGGTGGGGAATCAAATATAAAAGGCATGGCAAGAACAGAGTGGAAGCAGTTTTCGAGAAGCAGTTTTGATGTTGGAAAGAAGGCCCCAGGAGAAGAGAAGCAAGCCGTTTGCCTGATTGTCTACAGCTGACCTTGTGGAGGAAACAGGCACTAAGCCCAGAGAGAAACGCAGCCCAGGGAAGAGAGGAACCCAAGAAGCCTGAACCCTGGCAAACATCGGCAGCTGTCTTGCTCTAACGCGTGGCAATGGACTGTGGTGAGAGAAGAAACTTAACGCTTTATGGCCTGGTATCTGTGGACTTCTACCCCAAATAAATACCCTTTATAAAAACCAACCCATTTTTGATATTTCACATTAGCACCCCTTTGGCTGACTAATGCACTGTGCATTGGGGAAAAGGAAATGATCAGACATTTCAGGGATTATTAGACACTGGCTCAGAAGTGACATTAATTCCAGGAGACCCAAAACGTCACTGTGGTCCACGAGTCAGAGAAGGGGCTAATGGAGGTCAGGTGATTGATGGACTTTTAGCTCAGGTCCGTCTCACAGTGGGTCCAGTGGGTCCCTGAACCCATTCTGTGGTTATTTCCCCAGTTCCATAATGCATAATTGGAATAGACATACTCAGTAACTGGCAGAATCCCCACATTGGATCCCTGACTTGTGGAGTGAGGGCTAATATGGTTGGAAAGGCCAAGTGGAAGCCACTAGAACTGCCCCTGCCTAGTAAAATAGTAAATCAAAGGCAATACTGGATTCCTGGAGGGATTGCAGAGATTAGTGTCACCATCAAGGATTTGAAGGATTCAGGGGTGGAGATTCCCACCACATCCCCATTTAACTCTCCTATTTGGCCTGTGCAGAAAACAGATGGATCTTAGAGGATGACAGTAGATTATTGTAAACTTAAACAGGTGGTAACTCCAATTGTAGCTACTGTCCCAGATGTGGTATCATTGCTTGAGTCAATCAATACTTCCCCTAGTACCTGGTATGCAGCTGTTGGTCTTGCAAATGCTCTTTTCTCAATTGCCATTAGTAGGGACAACCAGAAACAGTTTGTTTTCAGCTAGCAAGGCCAGCAGCATACCTTTACTGTCTTGCCTCAGGGGTATATCAACTCACCAGCCCTATCTCATAATGTCCGCAGGGACCTTGATCATCTCTCTCTCCCATGAGACATCACACTGGTCCATTATATGGATGATATCATGCTGATAGGACCTAGTGAGCAAGAAGTAGCAAAGACTCTAGACTTATTGGTAAGGCATTTGTGTGAGAGAGGATGGGAGATAAATCCACCAAAAATACAGGGTCCTTCCACCTCAGTGAAATATCTAGGTGTCTAGTGGTGTGGGGCATGTTGAGATATCCCTTCTAAAGTAAAGGATAAGCTGTTGCATCTGGGCCCTCCTATGACAAAAAAGAGGCACATCACTTAATTGGCCTCTTCAGATTTTGGAAAAAACACATTCCTCATTTGGGTGTGCTATTCCTGCCCATTTACCGAGTGACCAGAAAAGCTGCCAGTTTTGATTGGGGACCAGAACAAGAGGAGGCTCTGAAACAGGTCCATGCTGCAGTGCAAGCTGCACTACCACTTGGACCATATGTTCCAGCAGATCCAATGGTGCTGGAAGTTTCAGTGACAAAAAGAGATGCTGTCTGGAGCCTTTGGCAGACCCCTTTAGGGGAATCACAATGCAGACCTTAGGATTTTGGAGGAAAGCCTTGCCATCCTCTGCAGATAACTACTCCCCTTTTAAGAAACAGCTTTTGGCTTGCTACTGGGCCTTAGTAGAGACTGAATGCTTAACAATGGGCCATAATGTTACTATGAGACCTGAGTTCCCTATCATGAACTGGGTATTGTCTAATCCACCATATCATAAAGTTGGGCATGCAGAGCAACACTCCATAATAAAGTGGAAGAGGTATATATGAGATAGGGCTAGAGCAGGTCCTGAAGACACAAGTAAGTTACATGAAGAAGTGGCCCAAATGCTTGTGGTCACCACCCCCGCCATGTTACATTATCGATTTGTTTTAACTGGAATAGACACATATTCTGGATATGGGTTTGCATTTCCTGCATGCAATGCTTCTTCCAAAACTACCATCCGTGAACTTACCGAATGTCTTATCTACCGCCATGGCATTCCACAAAGCTTTGGCCTCTTGGAGAGTCCCTTACAATCAGTTGACTGAAAATGAGAAAACTTGGGCCTGGTTTACAGATGATTCTGCACGATATACAGGTACAACCTGAAAGTGGACAGCTGCAACACTGCAGCCCTTTTCTGGGCCATCCTTGAAGGACAGTGGTGAGGACAAATCTTCCCAGTGGGCAGAACTTCGAGTAGTGCAACTAGTTGTTCATTTTGCTTTGAAGAAGAAATGGCCAGATGTGTATTTGTACACTGATTCATGGGCTGTTGCCAACGGTTTGGCTGGATAGTCAGGGACTTGGAAGGAACATGATCGGAATATTGGTGACAAGGAGGTCTGGGGAAGAGGTATGTGGATAGACCTTTCTGAGTAGGCAAAAAACATGAACATATTTGTGACCCATGTGAATGCTCACCAGAGGGTGACTTCAGCAGAGGAAGATTTTAACAATCAAGTGGGTAAGATGACCCACTCCATGGCTAATGCTCAGCCTCTTTCCCCAGCCACTCCTGTTATTGCCCAATGGACTCATGAACAAAGTGGCCATGGAGGTAGGGATGAAGGTTATACATGGGCTTAGCAACATGGACTTTCCCGCAACAAAGCTGACTTGGCTACAGCCATTGCCGAATGCCCAGTCTGCCAGGAGCAGAGACCCACACTCAGCCCCCAATATGGCACCATTCCTCGAGGTGACCAGCCTGCTACCTGGTGGCAGGTTGACTACATTGGGCCACTTCACCATGGAATGGGCAGCAATTTGTTTTAACTGGAATGGAGACATACTCTGGATATGGGTTTGCATTTCCTGCATGTAATGCTTCTTCCAAAACTACCTCCATGGACTTACCGAATGTCTTATCTACCGCCATGGCATTCCACACAGCATTGCTTCTCATCAAGGAAACCATTCCACAGAAAATGATGTGCAGGAATGGGCACATGCCCATGGCCTTTTGAAGACTCAATTATGGCACCAACTAGGTGGCAATACCTTGCCGGGCTGAGGCAATATTCTCCAGGAGGCTGTGTATGCTCTAAATCAGTGTCCACTCTACAGTGCTGTTTCTCCTATAACCAGGATTCATGGGCCCAAGAATCAAGGGGTGGAAATGGGAGTGGCACCACTCAGTTTTACCCCTAGTGACCCACTAGGAAAATTTTTGCTTCCTGTCCCTGCAACCTCAAGCTCTGCTAGTCTACAGATTTTAGTCCCAAAAGGAGGCGTACTGCCACCAGGGAACACAACAATGATTCCATTGAACTGGAAGTTAATACTGCCACCTGGCCACTTTGGGCTCCTCTTACCTGTGAATCAACAGGCAAAGAAGGGAATTCCTTTACTGGCTGGGGTGATTGATCCTGACTATCAAGGGGAAATAAGACTACATCTATACAATGGGGGTAAAGAGGAGTTTGTTTGGGATACAGGAGATCCTCTAGGGCATCTCCTAGTACTGCCATGCCCTGTGATTAAAGTCAATGGAAAATTGCAACATACCAATCTAAGCAGGACTAACAATGACCCAGAATCTTCAGGAATGAAAGTTTAGGTTACCCCACCAAGCAAAGAACCATGGCCAGCTGGAGTGCTTGCTGAGGGTAATGGGAACATGGAATGGGTAGTGGAAGAAGGTAGTGATAATTATGAACTTTGACCATGTGACCAGTTACAGAAACAGGGACTGTAATAGTCATGAACCATTCTTCCTTGTTTCGTTATGAGTATGATTGTATATGTACACAAAATGAATTTCTCTGTTTTCTTCCCCAACCTTTTCCCCTATCATATGAAAAGTTGTATTAATTTCATGTCATAATATTTAAGGATGTCAAGTTTAAGAGTGAATATTACCAAGGACTTGCACGGTATTCTGTAGGGAATTAATACATTTCTGGTTGTACACAGGTGAGTTGAACATTGTTAGGTGGGAATATATATGGATGCTTGTCTATTATTGTTTTAACTTAGAGACTAAGTATGGTTTAAGGTAGTGTATGAGGTTGCTGAGTTGACAAGGAGTGGACTGTGATGGTTAGGCTAATGTCTCAACTCGGCCAGGTAATTGTGTCCAGGTGTTTGGTCCAGCTAGCACAGGGCTAATTGTAATTCAATAACATTTATGGACTTCGGTTACCAGTGAGTTTACTGGGTGGATGGCTGATTACATCTGCATCAGACAGGGAGGTTGCCGTGAGCAATGGATGACACTTTTATCCAATCAGTTCAATACCTTTATAGGGGAAGTGATTTCAACATTCAGAGAGAATTTCCAGGCTCGTCTTTGGACAGCCAATTTCTCCCAGAAACTCATCAAGAACTTTTCATTGGACTTTCATCGGAGCCCCTGGATTGTAGCCTGCCTGTGGAACCTGGACTTGTGCATCCCCACGGTCATGTGAGAGACTCATAAAATCTCATATTATTGATAGATATCTCCTGTTGATTCTGATTTCCGGGAGAACCCTGACTAATACACAGGTCAAGATGTTCTGGAAGTAGAATTAATGCAATATGGCAATTGAATGTGGTCGTTAAGGAAGAGAAAGAATTGGTCATAATTGCTATTTACGGAGAATATTCAAGAGGACAAGATGTTGGTTTGGGTGGATGGTTGTTTTTTGTTTGCATTTTCTGATGGTGTTTGGATACAAAGGATAAGTTGTGTTTGGTCATCCTGAGCTTGAGATTTCTGTGGTTGAGCTGGATACAGAAGTCCCACTGCTTATTATTTATATGCATCCAGATTTAAGGAATAGTGTCAGAGAAGGAGATACAGAACTGGATGTCAGGAATATGTGGATATTGGAAAAGAGCATATAGAGTCAAAACCAGGAGGCCAGGGAGATAATAATCCTAGGGATGAGAACATTTAAGAAATATCAATATGGAGAATCTGGTACCTTATTTTGTGTTTATTTTTGTTTTTAAGTGAGAGATGGAAGAAAGAGAGAACAACGAATTGCAGAAGAAAGGAAGGAAGGCCAAGTGAAATTTTGTCATAGAAAACAATGGGAGAACCAGTGAGTGTCAAGGAAGGAGAAAAGAGTGGTCTTTATCATGAGCAGTAGATTATAATATGTAAGGAATTAATTAGAGGCCAGGAAAACAAGGGAGTAGAGAAGGACTAGAGTCTACAGTTTATAGAAATGAGGCTGAGAGTAAAGGAAAACGGCCAAGGACTAACCAGAGAGAGGGATTCAGGATCAAGTGTGGATTTTTTTTCAGTTGAGAAAGACTGAAAAATGTTTAGGAGTCAATTTTTAAAAATGCAAATGTTTAAGACAGAGTACAACAGAGATATACTGACAAAGTAAAATAATGGAGTAAGAACCATAGGATCCCAAACAAAGAAAAATTATATCAAAAGAGTAGTAGAAGGATATGAGCTAGGAATTGGTATGGTTGGTAACAAATTTATAGAAGGGAAAGTTTGAGCTGGTGATGAGGGTTTAACAAGTTTGAGGGCACACAATCTCTCATATCCTCAATTTCCTCTGAAATAGCAATAAGCATGATCTCTAGCTAATGGAGTAGGGCTAGGAGGCCTGGGCTAGCACAGATTCAGAATAGTCATTGACAGGATTGAGAGACAGAACTGATTAGATCCCCAGTTCAGGATTTCTGAGCCACAGTGAGGGCACAGAAGCAGTTTAAGGAAGTGTGGTGCCTGCCTGGGCCAGAAGCATCACAATCAAATGGGAACTAAATTGAAATGCAAATTCTCAGGCTCCTCCATAGACCTGCTAAATCAGAAATTCTGCAGGCACGGCCCAACAATTTGGGTTTAAACAGGCCCTCTAGCTGATACACTGAAATTTGAGAACCACTGCCTAGAGGCTTTATACTTTATTGGCAGTAGAAAACGGCTGCTGCCCCTTTATTTGTCAGCATGTATGCTCAAGAAGTCAGTTTCAGGTTCTTTCAAAATCTTAGATGAGGAAAACAATTCTTATGAGGATTTAGTGAAGGATATGCAGAGTGCCTACTGCCATAGAAAATAAATTCACCTCTAAATCACACCACCCCAAATATTGCTTCCTTCTAGAATTGCTTTTACTAATTATAAGTCTTGGTGTCAAACTAACAGCATAAAATTACAAGGATGATTATAAAAATCAATAGCATAGTGCAAAAAAATGGGTTTTAAAATATTTAGTATACAACAGAAAGTTTTTTTGAAAGCTAAAGCTCTGGATTCTTCATCTCAGTGTCAGAGATTATCTGGCTTTGTATTTTATTTTTTGTTTGTTTGCATCTTTATTTTTTCTATTAGTTTTACTTTATAGAATGTAAAAGAAATAAAATGCACATTATAGAGGGACTCTGTTTCTCCCTTGCCGCCTTCTTTTTCCCCCTTACTTTTTTTTTTTATTGCTATATACCTTCCCTACTCTGTGAACTTGTGCTTGCTGATTAATTGTAAAGATTGCAAAAACAATACTGTTCTGATGGTTTTCTGGATTGCACAAACCAAAACAAGCAAAAGCAGGACCAACCTCCAACCACAATTTTCATTAAAGTTGAATATTGCTGTGTAAGACAAAACTAAAAGGAAAAATACTCTATTTTCCACATTTTATGAAAAGACCATGATACTTCTTCAATTAGGGTGCCATCTGAATTTCGGATGCTCCCTGATTTGCATCAGCTAAACATTCTTTAACCTCTATTTGAGTCATCTAAATAATTTTCTTTGGACAACTTTCCATGAAATCTAACTAATTATGTTGCTCTCATGATGTTAGTTGTTAGAAAGCTAGGGAGGAGAAAACTAGAAAGGTACAATTACAGCCTACCCTTTTTATAGCATTTTGTATTAATCGGAGTATTTGTGCCTCATTAATTTTCAATGCTTATTTTCTCTTTGCCTAATCCTCGTTACTAATATTTGAATGCTTAGCTTACTATATTGCATGCATCTTTGTAAGGTAAAGTTCTCAAAATATTTAGAAGCAAATGAAGTTTAAAAAAAGATTGAAAGGGTGTTTGTTTTGTTTTGTTTTTTAAAAAGGTTCATGTATTACCTCCTTACTTTTTTAAAATTCTACTTATTTGTTTAATTTTATTACTTTAATTTAATAGATCAGGGGTTCCACATATACCAGCACAATTTTATCATGGAGTTTTCATAAAAGTAAATTTATTCATCTTTTTTATTTTAATTCTGCTGTATGTGTCTCTTGGAACCATCACCACTGATACATAAAGAAACTTATTATTACAAAGTTATATTTTGTGTTTACCTTTTAGAGTGAAGGCAAGTAACAGTATTCTGAACTTTCTATCACTGTTAGTATTATCAGCAGCAGCACAAACTTGCTCTTCTAACGACCAATAGCACATGCTTCTGTCTTGCCATTTAAAGCATCTGTTCAGGGAAGCGGGTGTGGCTCAATGGATAGAGATCCCGTTTACCATATGGGAGGCCCTGGGTTCGCTTCCCCGGGCCTCCTTGTGAGGGCAGGCCAGCCGCGCGGCGTGGTAGGCTGATGCAGCAAGACCTCACAGCAGGAAGTGGGTATGGCTCAATCGATAGAGCTCCCGTTTACCATGCGGGAGGCCCCGGGTTCGCTTCCGGGGCCTCCTTGTGAGGGCAGGCCGGCCCGCGTGGCACGGTGGGCTGATGCGGCAGGACCTCACAGCAAGGGGGAGATAAACAGACACGGAAGAAACACACAGCGAATGGACACAGTAAAATACAAGCAGCAAGTGGGGGATAAATAAATAAATAAATAAATCTAAAAAAAATAAAATAAAACATCTGTTCACTTTAACATTACTACTCTAATCCCAATGAAAAAAAGTGTTAGTTCTTAACCTGTTCATGCCCTACTTTCATTAGATATAAATTTATTCAAACTGAAAGCTGGGAGAAGAAAATGTTTACCAAAAAACAAAAACCGAATTCATCTACTCCACGATGTTATTTGCCAAAGCATATCAAAGAACATATGTCTACATCTATTTCTTTCTATCTATCTATCTATCTATCTATCAATCTATCATCATCTATCATATCATCAACTATAAAATGTGTTAGTTATTTAATATTTACAGCTGTTCTTAATATAAATCTGAATATTTATATAAAATATTTCTCATATAAAAATAAACAGCCAATTAATTTTTTTCTTATGATGTTATGAATTATGGAAACTTCCAAAACAAAAAGTATCACCATAAATGTAAATATTAGCTCATCTCAGGGTTTCAATTTTCTCTCTGGCAAATGTAAGCATACAAGAATGTCAATAAATGCCCTATCGGTAACTATGATGTTTTCATCTGAAAGTAGTTGGGTATAATCCAGCTTGAATATCATGGGGAAAAAAAGTTCATATCTCATAATACCAATCTTTTCAGAAAAGATATCCTGTAGGAGCAAAAAAGAAAAAAAATTTAAGTAACATCAAACATCAAATAACATCATAATAAGAGGAAATACACAGGA
Organism: Cabassous unicinctus; assembly: GCA_029593785.1. Taxonomy (NCBI): domain Eukaryota; kingdom Metazoa; phylum Chordata; class Mammalia; order Cingulata; family Chlamyphoridae; genus Cabassous; species Cabassous unicinctus. The sequence continues at coordinate 27,382 of JAQZBX010023741.1, forward strand.
AGAAAGAAATCATAAACATAACAAAAAGAAATGGAATGTTTTATTGAATATTTCCAAGTAATTCTATATAGATCTTACTGCATACATAACTTTGTTGCCTTTAAAAATCTCAAATATTCAGTATTTAAAATTAAGAATTACCTCATTCAAAAGCCATCAATTTGCTGGAAGTTTCCTTTATTCCTGTCCTAATTAATCCATAATTACAAATTCTTATCTGAAAGATTTTCAGGTCTCATATATAACACTTCTATTTTTTGTAGGTATGCTGCCGTATTTCCCATTTTTTCATCGTTTATTTTTTTTAATTCAAATTGTAAGATATCATTTTATAATCATACTACTAATGATCCACATCTCATGGTTTTCAACTCCAAATAGATTAATTTCCTTCCCAGAAGGGAAAAAAGGAAAAACAAAAACAAAAAAACCCACATTTTATGTCACTTAAAAAGGCTCTCCTTGGTATTTCTGACCAGTTTCCCTAAGACATTTGTAATATGTCACTGGATAGTTTAGAAAATCTAAAAAAGTACATGGTCAATAGCACCTTAAACAGAATTCATGACTACAAGTATTCCAAGGAGCTTAAGATAGAGTCTTAAAGACCATCCAGGATTTCTGTTCCATGGTCCCCTTTGGAAACCACGGACCCCTTTTAAGTCCACACTATACTGTGTATTGTTTAATAAATGTATCACACCCACACCAACACATCCCCACAAGAATAATGATTTTTTGTATTTCAATTCAAGCTCATGGACCCTTGTTAAGAACCCGACTAACCCCTACACTTTAATGATGAGAAAACATGCAGAAACTAAGTTGCAGCTAGAAAATATCAAAGCTAATGTACAAACAATGGCATGGATGTGACCTAAAGAGCTTGACCCACTCTTTGTTTGGCTCTGGGCTGGGTCATGGTATCCCTGGACGTCTTCTCTGCTGTTAGTAACGGTATATGTCTTCTGGTCTCGGTGTTAAGAAAATGTCAAATGCACAAAATGCCGAAGCATTAAAGCTGACTCTAGCTTTTCCTGGTCTCTGTAGATGTGATCATTTTTCCCAGTTCTACGAACTGGAACAGGTTCATTCTGTGGATTACTTCCAACAGACTCTTTCTATTGTTCTAAAAGACTGGAGCAGTGTTGAACAGTCCAAGGGGAACCTAAGGCTTTTCTGGAGTAAGAAGCTCTCTTGGTCAATTTTTGGCTTTGGTGTTTGAGTTTGTGAAATATCAAGAAAGAATTCAGGGAGGGGTGTAGTCTCCCCACAAGTGTTCATCACATAGTGTCTGTGCAAAGACCTATCAGTGGAGGCTTGAGTGCTCCTCCCTCAACTCGTTCCTGTCAACCCAATTACACTCCCACTGTCCCACTGGACTCTACCTGAAACACCTTTATATGAACACTTTCACCAGGATCTCTCGGATGAAGTCTAAACTCCTAACTATGGCATATAATGCTTCCTGCTTGTCTCAATGCCTGCAGTTACTCAGTTACTCCCAACAATGACATGATCTGTACTTCTTGTCACAGTTTTCTGCTTGCAATGTTTCACCTCTCACCTTCATTCTACCTTCCTTTTGTGGAGCACCTAACCAGTGTTCATGTCTCAGTTCAAGGATTCCTGAGCTTTCTCACAGGGAGGATGGATTACTCACTTCCCTAATGCATGTACCTAAACTAGCTAAACCTCTATCTCAGTATAGGAACATTTTTCTGTATTTATTCCTGTAGAGGGCATATGGTTCAGCTCCTTGACTCAGATGAACAGGAAATGCCATGTCTTTTCTTGGTTTAAACCAAAACGAATTTGTCTTCGCAGTCCATCTTTTGAAGGGGTTGAGGTTGGCTGCCCCTCATTAGATGCTAATCCATGCTGGATCTTGTAGATATGCCAAGTTTTTTTCTTTTCAGAGCCAAAGTGTCTCTAGCTTTATTAAATATACTTTTCATTAACAATCATGGCATTTCAGGGAGGACATGGGTAGACAATCGGTAACAGTATACAACAACTTTCAAACTCCCTTCTTCAATGGACTACCAAAATCAGAAAGCCACTATAAAACCCAATGAAAGCTTCATTTGATGCTCTGAATAGGCAAGTTTAGAGTGAGGGTTGACATTTCACATTTAGCATGTTGTTTAACAACTTTTCACGAACCGACCCTGACTTTCAGGAAATGAAATGAAAACAGCAGATTTATGCACAATCTAAAAAAGGAATCACTACTCATTTGAGGGCTGCCATTTCCATGGTATCACTGGAAACTTCAGATTGCCTGACATGCTGGTAGCCAATTTTGGGGCCGTTCAGGCCCTAATAGGTCTCTGGGTTAAAGGGAGTCGAGTGTATGCTGAAGGTAGAGAGAAGACATCATGAGGACATAAAAACAAATTTTAATTTTTCCGCACCACAAGGCATCTGTGCCAAGGTGAATAATGTTTATCAACGTCAAGGATTCCCTTCTCCTGGGAGTAAAGAGCAGGCCTCTCAAAAAGTAGAGGGGAAAGGTGTTCTCTCCCAAGTCAATCCAGCTTCAGAGATATTCTATTAGTAACATTTGTCCCTTGGCCCCAAAACAATAGTGAAGTGTTGTGTGTGCTAACAACACAGCTTAAAAAAAAAATTCTGCATTTTTATAAAACTTCTTTAAAAATAGTATTTCAAACTGTATAGTCACCAGAAAAACACCATTATCAAAAATGCACACACTTCCCTTGGCATCTCAAGCACCTTCAGCTTTCTGTGCCTGCTCTGTTCTGGCATCTCTGTTTTCTGCAGGGTTATTCCCATCCTTGCCAGCACCAGCTTTCCTTTTTTTCCCTTTGGGTACCTTCTCTCCTTTCTTTACAGGGGCCTTTTTAGGCTTAGGTTCTGGCTTGGGTGGAGCGGGTTTTGCAGATAACCTTGCAGATCTTCTCTGTGATTTCTCCTTTATCTTGGCTTTATCTCCTTTAACGTCCTCTTCAGCCTTTCTCTTGGGCACCGTGGACGTGGCAGACGAGGGCGCTGGACGCAGCAGGATGCAGCACACACGGGCTTTGGTGGGTCCAGGGGCAGTTCTGGCCTCCTTTTTCACACTGTTCCTGATATGCAAGTGTTCCTGAATTTTCATGGTTCTTTCAAGTGCCGTGGCCAAAAAACTTAAATGAAATGTTATTTTGAGTAAATTAGAGAGAGATTAGAGATTCAGGACACTGAGATGAGTAAATGATGATAGTCTCTGTGATTAGCGGGATTCTCCACCAAAGTATGAGGCTTCCAGTGGAGTTGAGATTTAGCCCAGTGTTCCCACCCACGCTAAGAATTCTCTTTGTTTACTTTGTTTTTATTGTTATTG
>JAQZBX010023742.1:0-30625 GCA_029593785.1 Cabassous unicinctus
CCAGGGTTTGAATTCTGGGGTCTCCTGGTGAAAAGCAAGCTGGCCTGCATGGTGAGCTGGCACAAGTAGAGAGCTTACCCATGCAGAGTGTTGGCCCGTGCAGGAGTGCTGGCCTGCACAGAATGCTGGCCTGTGTGGAGAGCTGCCACAGAAATATGATGTAACAAAAAGAGACACAGAAGAGAGACAATGAGAGATGCAGGAGATCAGGGAGCTGAGGTGGTGCAAGATATTGAGCTGCCTCTCCCCACTCTGGAAGGCCCCAGGATCAGTTTCTTGTGCTGCTTGAGGAGAAGACAAGCAGACACAGAAGAACACTCAGAGATCAGACAGTGAGCCCAAACATTGGAAGGGATAAATGAATAAAGAAATCTTTTTAAAAAGATACTTAGATTACATAAGGGTTACATAAAAAAATATAAAGGATTCCCATATGCCCTGCTTCCTGCACCATCCACATTTTCCCACATTAACAGCATCCTTCATTCATATGGAACATTCATTACAATTGATGAGCACATTTTAGAGATTTGCAACTAAGCATGAATTATAATTTGCATTGTAGTTTACATTCTCTCACAAAATTTTGTAGGTTATAGCAATATATATAATGGCCTGTGTCTTTCATTGAAAGTCATTCATGTAAATTCCCAAGTCCCAAAAATACCCCCATATTACACCTGTTTTTTCCTCTCCCTGCCCTCAGAACCTCCAGTGGCCAATGACTCCATATCAATGATATAAGTTCTTCCATTGTTAAAATCACCATCTATAGTAGGATAGTAGAATACCAGTAAGTCTACCTTATTCCATAGTTCATTCCCCAATCATGAAGATTCTGGAATGATGATGTCTACTCCATCTCTAATTGAGAGGGGACTTCAATCCCAAAGGACAGATGGATGGGACTCTATTGATTACAGTTGAAAAATCTTTCAGTTTCTTGGGATGGTCATTGTACATCATTGTCTCCTTGTTAGTTGTCCTGGGTGAGTCCAATGTACTGGAGAGTAGGTTTAGCAACTGCATTGAGATTTAAGACCCAGCTGGGACATGGAGATCCCAAAAATTTAAATCTCTTGGATGTACACTTATCAACTTTAGTATTAATTATAGGTTCAAGTAGAAGGATCAGAAGAGCCATACATAGGGAAACCACAACTGAGTTCAACTCTGTCACACTGGGGAGAATAAACTCCAAAGTAGAGCCCTCTGGCAAGGCATCAAATTCCTGAGCGATCTGCACTGACTATAGTGTCTGGATGTCTCCAGAGCCCTCAGGAGGCCTCCAATTTGAGGTAATATTTTCATTGTCATTCAATGAGATCCTGCTGAGATGTGCATAAGCGGAACCTCTGGAATGACCTCCCAACTCACTTTGTAGTCTCTTAGCCATATAAAGTCATTTGTCTTTACTTTTCCCTCTTTTGTTCTAGGTCTTTCTCCAGCTGCGTTGCTATTTGGTGCTTGGTGGTAATCTTTCAGTGCCAGGAAGGGTCATTCCCAGGAGTCATATCCCACACAAGGGGGGAAGGTAATTCATTTATATGCTGAGTTCAGCTTAGAGAGAGGCCACATTTGAGTAACAAGGAGGCTTTCAGGAGGTAGCACTTAAGTACCCTCTTATACCAGGCTGTTTCAGTTTCAAAATACAGGTTCATGAGTACAGTCATCAATCTCAAGGACCCATCAATGGGCCATCCTCCTTTCCTAGTCATTGTCCCTGTACTTGGGGGATTCTAAATGTTCCTGCAAAAAATGTGACAGAGCTCCCTAGGATGGGGATTTGATATTTCTTTGGTTGTTGTGTGAATGTCCATATACCATGACAATGCCCCATGAACACTTGAAAACATTTATGTGCCTTATATGTATGTCCCAGGTGAACCTCCTCCACTGTATTCCTCATCACTGACACCCCACACCAATAATCTGCTCCTGTCATAGTTGTAATCATTATGGGATTCAAAACTTCAAAAATGAAGTCAACAAAATAACTGAATACAATTAATAAGAAAATGAAATAATAATGATTGTTTTAAAAATAATAAAGAAAATACAAAAACTTTAAAAAAGTAAAAAATCTGGAACAATAATAAATAAGGAAAATATATTTAAAGTTTCTTTTTAACATTATGTCTTTCATCAGTATAAGAACTATTGTCTTGTATGCACACTGACATTTTATTCCATTTAGTCCCCCAATGTCTTACTTTTTCCCTTTTGTCTTCAAGAAGTTTTAGGTTACAGAAAAGTCACGTACAGTATATAAGGGATTCCCATATACCCACATCTTCCCCCTTTCCCCCTTTCCCCTGTTAATAATATTTTATATGTGGGTGGAACATTTCTTAAAATTGATGTACAAATATTGAAACTTAGCTATTAACCCTGGTCAATGGTTTACATTATGGTTTACATTTTGGAAAATACACTTTTATAAATTTGGAAGAAATTTAACATGGCTTGTATCCATCATTGCAAGATCATTTAGAAAATGTCCATCAACTCCAAAATGCCCCATGTTTTCCTATTCTATTCCTCTTCTATCTCCCCTTGGGGCCCATGGCAACTATGAGGCATCATTCCTTGAAGAAGAAGATTCATAGTTACTTGCAACAACATTGAGGGCTTGACATACTGGTCTGTCCTGCCTTATTAGGGACTCCCTATGCTCTGAATAGACTCCTGACCTTCTATTTGAGAACATATCAGGACTCCCCAGGATGGGATTTCAGCACCTTCCCACTCATTATGTGCATCTCTACCCACTGATACACATATTATATCAAGATGAACACTCACACACTCCCTAGAATCCTGCCCAGGTTTACCCAGTCCCAAATGCCCACGACATCCAACACCCTAAAACAGTAACCTCTCATGCTATATTGCCAAAAGAACTTTTCTAACATTGTAGTTTCAACCATATACCCACAAATCCCCAGTGTTCACCTGCTTCTTCCCTCATCACACCCCCTGTTTCATGGACAGTCCAACCCACCCTAACCACCTAGCCTCCGGACAAACTAGCACCGTAAAACCCAATAATATCATTGTAACACTGTCATGCTTCTCCACTGCTCAACTACACAATTCCACCTTATCAGAAATTTTGCCCATATGTGTGTGGGCTCACAACCTTCTTCTCCCTTTCTATATCCTGTAAACCTATCTCCCAGATTATAGCTCTGTGAGTTTGCTCATTTTGCTTAATTCATATCAGCAAGGTCATGTAATATTTGTCCTTCAGTTCCTGGCTTGCATCTCTCAACATGTCTTCAAGATTCATCTGTACGATTCTGCATGTTAATACTGCAGTCTTTCTTACAGCTGAGTAATATTCCATTGTATGTATATATCACAATTTGTTTAGCCATTCATCTCTTCATGGGCATTTGGGTTGTTTCAAACTTCTGATAATAAGGAATATTGACACTATGAACATTGGTGTACATGTATGTGCTCATGTCCTTGCTTTCAATTCTTCAATGTTTATACCCAGAAGTAGAATTGCTGGATCATATTTCAGTTCTATAGTTAGCTTCCTGAGGAAACACTAAACTGTCCTTCACAATGGCTGCACCATTCAGTATTCCCACCAGCAGTAGATGAGTGTTCCCTTTCCTCCACATGTTCTCCAACATTGTAATTATCTGCTTTCCTAATAGCTGCCAGTGTAATGGATGTAAGATGATATCTCATTGTAGTTTTGATTTGCATGTCCCTAAAATCTAGTTATGTTAAGTATTTTTTCCATGGGCTTTTCAACAATTTTTATTTATTCTTTGCAGAATTATCTATTCTAATCACTTGTTCATTTTTAAAATGAGTTGTATGTCTTTTTATTTTTGAGGTGTAGGATTTCTTTGTATATGCTAGATATTAGGCCCCTATAAGATATATGGTTACTAAATATTTCCTCCCATTGAGTTGGCTTCCTTTTCACTATTTTGACAAACTCCTTTGAGGTGCAAAAGCTTTCAGTTTTAAGGAGGTCCAATTTATCTATCCTTTCTTTCAATGCTTGTGCTTTAGGTGCAAAAGTCATAAACTCATTTCCTAATACAAGACCGTGTAGATGCTTCCCTCTATTACCTTCCAAGACTTTTATGGTCTTGGCTCTTATATATAGATCTTTGATACCATGCAGTTTTGACTACAGTAACTTGGGAGTATGTTTTTTATTTATTATTATTTTTTTTACTGTCACAGCTGCCTTTTTAAAAAATTAATTAATTTATTTATTTGTTATATTTAAAAGATGCTTAGATTATATAAATGTTATACAAAAATTACAGGAATTCCCATGTTCCCCACCTCCCACAACTCCCATAACCTCCTACATAAACATCTTTCATTAGTGTAGCAAATCACCTGCAACGTATATACACATCCTGGTGCTTTGCCACTAAGCATGGACCATAGTTCACATTGTAGAACACACTCTCTCTCACACAGTTCTGCATGTTATATATTGATTTAAAATGGCCTATATCTCTCATTGTAATGTCACTCAGGATAATTCCCAAGTCCCAAAACAGGCCCTGTATTACAACTGTTATTTCCCTCTCCCTACATGAAAGCATCCAGTGGCCACTGGCTCCACATCATTGTTGTAATTTCGTCCATTGCTTGAATCACAATATGTCTACAATGGAATACCAGTAAGTGCACTCTAGTCCATAACTCTTCTGACATTCCTGAGGAGTCTGGGATGGTGATGACCACTCCAGGTCCAAGTGAGAGGGGGCCTATATCCCAAGGATAAGATGGATGGGATTATCCTGCTTGCAGCTACAGAATCTCTCCATTCCCTGGGATGACCGTTGTCCATCATCTTCTCCTCCCCAGGTGACTTGAGTGAGTCCATTGAGCTGTATAGTAGGAGCTGCATCTACACCGAGATTCCAGGAACAGCTGGCACATAGGCAGGCCAAAGACTGCAGTTTCTGGAAGTACACCTACAAAGTCCACCACCACAAGTTTGAATAGAAGGGACTGATGGACCATGTGCAGGGAGGACTTATTTGAGTCCAACTCTGTCACTCAGGAGCTCAGATTCCAAAGTAGAGCCAACTGATAAGACATCAATCTCTGGAGCTATCCCTCCTTATATATGAGCTGGGTGTCTCCAGAGCCCTCAGGAGCCCCTCTGTTTAGGTTGATATCCACTTTGGTGTTCTATGAGATACTACTGAGGTGTGCCTAAGTGTTACCTCTGGGTTGACCTCCCGAATCTCTTTGAAGTCTCTTAGCCATATGAAATATCTTTCTTTACCTTCCCCCCCTTTTATTCAAGGTCTTTTTAAAGTCATATTTCCAGTTGACACTTTGTATTAATCCCTTGTTGCCAGGGAGGCTCATCCCCGGGATTCATGGTCCATGCTGGGGGGAAGGTAATGCATTCATATGCTGAGTATGGCTTAGAGAGACGCCACATTTGAGCAACATGGAGGCTTTCTGGTGGCAAACCTTAATCACCCTATTACAGTAGGCTAAGTTTCAGTTACAAGAGCAAAGACTCATACGGCCGGCTAGACATCAATAACAAGAACCCATTAGTGGACCATCCTCCTTTGCCAGACACTGCCCCTGCACTTCAGGGACTGCTGTTTCTCTCTTGGAGAATATGGCAGAGCTCTCCAGGCTGGGAATTCAGTATTCTCTCATTTATTGAGTGATTCTCCACCCAAGGTGACCAGGCCCTAGCCCTTGATCATTTGAAGAATTTCATATATCTTTCATGTATATTCAGGTGAAATTCCTCCCATGAAACCCCCATCCCAGACACCCTTCACCAATGATCCCCTCCTGCCCCCATTGTAAAACTTCTGTGCTCTAAATCTTCCTTGAAGGTTTAGCCTATATAATAGCCAAATACAATTAATAGGAAAAAGAAATAATAATGATAAATTTAAATATAAGAGAAAAAATACATGGATACATAAAAAGAAAAACACTACATATAAATTAAAATTAAAGGATTGGGATATTCATAAAATGGGAAAAAATGAAAAAATTTAAAAAAAACATTTTAAAAACATTTTTCCTTTTATCACTGCTTTATTGGGTGTCCAGTCTATACCGTGACACCTTCACCCTCTCACTCCCCAGTGTCTACCAAATTTTCATTGAATTTTCAAAGAAGTTTTAGGTCACAGCAGTCACACACAGAATACTAGAGACTCTCATATACCTAACCTACTCCCCCTTTCCTCACCCCATATTAAAACCTTTTTGTATGTGGATGGTAGCATTGTTATAAGTGTTATACCAATAGGGAAACATAGCTACTAAATATTGTCAATGGTTTACAGTATAGTTTACAATTTAGATGGTACAGTTTAATAATTTTGGATGACATTTTCCATGTTCTGTGTCCATCACTGTTAGGTAATGAAAAACATTTCCCCTGACCACTAAATACCCCCTGTTTGATCTTTTCTGTTCCTTCCTCCCCATCCCCCTGAAGCACATGACACCCCTCTGTCTTGACTCTTTGGATGACAATATTCATAGTTACATGCAACAAGAGGTCTTAACACGCTGATGGTCCTCCCCTATTAGGATCCACCCTTGCTCCTAAGAGACACCCACCTGTCTGTTTCAGGGTGAATCGGTCCTCCCAAAGATGGAAGTGCATCTCCTTCCCTTTCACCGTATGGGTCTTCACTCCCCGACACAACAAACTATGACAGGTTGAACACCAACACACTCCCCAGAAGTCTACCCCACATTTGCCCCATCCTGAATGCCCCCCCAACCTACACCCTAAACCAGTGACACTACCTTGTCATATTGCCATAATAGCATTCCCACTCCTGCACTTTCAACTTCATACCCACAAATCCTGTGTTCACTTGGTCCCTCTTCCATCTCTCCCCCCAGTATCCTGGGTATTCTAACCCACTGTTCATGATTTACCCACCTGTCAATCCTGCACCACTAAAACCAGTACTATCACTACCCACATGTCCTATCCTTTAATATGCAACTATACTCTATCACTTTACAATAGATTATATCCATATGGGAGATGGCTCACAACCTTCTCTTCTCTTTCTCTCTCTTGTTAACCTATCTTTCAGACAATGGTTCTCCAAGACTGCTCACTTTCCTCAGTTCAAATCAATGAGGTCATGTACTGTTCATCCTTGAATGCCTGGCTTGCTTCACTCAACATAAATTATTCAAGATTAATCCATGTGATTCCATGTGTTACCACTTTATTCCTTTTTAAAGCTGAGTAATATTCCATTGTATTTATGTACCACATTTGGTTTATCCATTCATAAGTTGATGGGCACCAGGGCTGATTCCATCTTTTGGCAATAGTGAACAATGCTGCTATGAACATTGGTGTGCATATATATGTTTGTGTCTTTGCTTTCAATTCTTCTGGTATACACTCAGGAGTGGATTCGCTGGATCTTTTGGAAGATCTATTGTTAGTTTTCTGAGGAACCATGAAACTATCCTACACAGTGGCTGGACCATTCCACATTCCCACCAGCAGTGAATGAGTGTTCCTATTCCTCCACATCCTCTACAACACTTATAGTCGGCTGTTTTATTAATAGCTACCATAGTAATGGGTATAAGATGTTATCTAATTGTAGTTTTGACTTGCATTTCCCTAATAGCTAGCGAAGCTGAGCATTTTTTCATGTGCATTTTAGCCATTTGTATTTCTTCTTTGTAGAAGTGTCTTTTCAGGTCACTTGCCCATTTTTTAAATGTGTTGTTGTCTTTTTATTTTCAAGGTGTAGGATTTCTTTATATATGCAGGATATTAGGCTCCTGTCAGATACATGGATGCCAAATACATTCTCCCATTGTGTAGGCTGTCTTTTTTATTTTCTTTTCAAAATTCCTTTGAGGTGCAGAAGTTTATAATTTTGAGGAGATCCCATTTATCTATCTTTTCTTTTGCTGCTCATGTTTTGGGTGTGAACTTCATGAAACCATTTCCTATTAAAAGGTTTTGTAGGTGCTTCCCTACATTATCTTCCAAGGTCTTTATGGTTTTTGTCTTATATTTAGATCTTTGATAAATCTTGAGTTGATTTTTGTATAAGGTGTGAAAACGTATTCTTCTCTCATGCTTTTGGATATGGATATCCAGTTCTCCAAGCACCACTTGTTAAAGAGACCATTTTCTCCCATCTCAGTGGGATTGGTGGCCTTGTCAAATATAAGATGATGGTATATGCAAGGATTTATATCAGAACTCTCAATTTGGTTCCATTGGCCAATATGTCTACCCTTGTGCCAATATCATGCAGTTTTGAGCACTGTAGCTTTGTAGTATGTTTTAAATTCAGGTAGTGTGATACCTCCAACTTCATTTTTCTTTTTCAATATGTCTTTTGTGACTCAGGGCCTCTTACCCTTCCAAACAAATTTTGTGGTTAGTTTTTCCAGTTCCTTAAAAATACGGTGTTGATTTTTAGTGGGATTGCATTAAATCTGTAAATTATTTTGATTAGGAAAATGTCTTGGTGATGTTTAGTCTTCCTATCCATGAACAGGTAATATTCTTTCATTTATTTAAGTCTTATTTGATTTCTTTTAACAGTGTTGTGTAGTGTTCTGTATGTGAGTCCTTTGCATCTTTAGTTAAATTTATTCCTAGGTATTTGATTCTTTTAGTTACTATTGTAAATGCTATTTTTTTTCTTTATTTCCACCTCAGATTGCTCCTTATTATTGTACAGAAATGCTACTGATTTTGAGCATTGATCTTAGAGCCTAAGACATTATTGAACTCCTTCATAAGTTCTAGAAGCTTTGTTGTAGATTTTTCAGGGCTTTCTACATACAGGATCAATTCCTCTGCAAATAATGAAATTTTCAATTCTTCTTTTCCAATTTTTATGCCTTTTATATATTTTTATTGCCTCAGTGCTCAAGCAAGTACTTCTAAGACAATGTTAAATAGGTGTGGTGCTAGTGGGCATCCTTGTTTTGTTCCTGAACTCAGAGGGAAGGCTTTTAGAAATTGAACATTGAAGATGATGTTAACTTTGTGTTTTTCATGTATACCCTTTATCATATTCAAAAAGTTTTCTTCTATTCCTATCTTTTGCAGTGTTTTCATCAGGAAAGAATGCTGTATTTTGTTGAATGCCTTTGCTGCATTTATAGAGATGATCAAGTGATTTTTTCTTTCAATCGGTTTATGTGGTGTATTACATGGTTTGATTTTCTTATATTGAACCATCCTTGCATACCTGGGATGAAATCCAATTTGTCATGGTGTAGAATTCTTTTGATATGTTGGTGATACGATTAGAAGTATTTTGTTGAGGATTTTAGCATCTATGTTCATTAGAGAAATTGGTATGTAACTTTCCTTTCTTGTGGTATCTTTGTTTGTCTTTGGTATAAGGGTAATGTTGGCATCATACAATGAGTTAGGCAATATTCCTTCTACTTCTATTTTTTCGAACATCTTAAGCAGGATTGGTGTTAGCTCTTTCTGGAATGTTTGGTAGAATTCAGCTGTGTACCATCGGGTCCTGGGCTCTTCTTAGTTGGGAGGCTTTTGAAGTCTGAGTCTATCTCTTTACTTGTAATTGGAATGTTCAGTTCATCAATTTCTTCTTTCGTCAATGTAGACTGTTTGTGAGTTTCTAGAAATTTGTCCATTTCCTCTAAATTATCATTCTTGTTGGCATACAATTTTTCAGAGTATCCTCTTATGATACTCTTTATTTCTGTGGCATCAACAGTGTTATCCCTTTTCTCATTCCTTATTTTGTGTATTTGCATCTGTTCTCTCTTTTTCTTTGTTAGTCTGTCTAAGGGATTGTCAATTTTATTGATCTTGTTGAAGAACCTGCTTTTGGTTTTATTTTTTTGTAGTGTCTTCTTATTCTCTATTTCATTTAGCTCTGCTCTAATCTTTGTTATTTCCTTCTTTATACTTCCTTTAGGTTTAGTTTGTTGTTGTTTTTCCAATTCCTCCAAGTGTGCAGTTAGATCTTCAATTTTAGCTCTTTCTCCTTTTTTAATATATGTATTTTTGTCTATGAACTTTCCTTTCAGGACAGATTTGGGTGCATCCCATAGGTTTTGATATGTTGGTTGTCATTTTCATTGATTTCAAGGTAGTTACTGATTTTTTTTAGATTTCCTTCTTGACCCACTGTTTGTCTAAGAGTGTGTTGTTTAGCTTCCATGTCTTTGTGCCTAATCTGTTTCTCTGGCCCTTTGTGATTTCCAATGTCTTTCCATTGTGGTCAGAGAAATTACTTTGTATAATCTCAATCATTCTGAATTCTTTGAGAGTTTTTATGTGGCCTAGCATGTGGTCTATCTTGGAGTATGATCCATGTGGATTCGAGAAGAATGTAAATCCTGCTGTATTTGGGTGTATTGTTCTGTATATGTCTATCAGGTCCAGGCCTTCTAATGTATTGTTCAGAGTTTTTGATTTTTTATTGATTCTCTGTCCAGAAGTTCTCTCTAATTGTGATAATGGTGTGTTAAAGTCCCCCAGTATAATTGTAGAGGCATTTATTTGTCCACTTAGTTTTTCCAGAATTTGCCTCATGTATTTTGAGTCACCCCGATTAGGTGCATAAAAGTTTGTGGTTGTTCTCTCTTCTTGAGAGAGTATCACTTTTACTAATATATTGTGTCCATCTTTGTCTCTTACAATAGTTTGCAGTTAAAGTCTATTTTGTCTGATATTAGGATTCCTACTCCTGCCCTTTTTTGGCTATTTTTTGCTTGTAAAATTGTTTTCCAGTCATTCACTGTCACCCTCCTTGAATCCCTGTGTCGAAGGTGGGCTTCTTGTAGACAGCATATAGATGGATCATATTTCCTTATCCATTCTGCCAATCTGTGTCTCTTGAGTGATGAATGTATTCCATTAACATTCAGTGTTATTACTTGCTATGAATTTCTTACTTCAGCCATATTTTCTTTAGGTGAATGTATGCCATATGTTGTTTATATTTCTCTTTTTGTCTTTTTAGTTGTTTTTTACACTCTCCTCCTACTCTCTCTCCCTTGTTTTTTACTTTAAACTTGTAGAACTTCCTTTAATATTTCTTGAAGTGCAGGTTTTTTATTGGCATATTCTCTTAATTTCTGTTTATCTGTGAAGATTTTGAACTCTCCATTATTTTTGAATGCTAGTTTTGCTGGATAGAGAATTCATGGCTGGAAGTTTTTTTCTTTTAGTACTTTGACTATGTCATAGCAATGTCTTCTTGCTTCCATAGTTTCAGATGAGAAACCAGCACTTAATCTTATTGTACTTCTCTTTTATGTGATGGTTCTCTTTTCTCTTGCTGTCTTGAGTATTTTCTCTTTGCCTTGAGCATTGGAGATTTTGACATGTATATGTCTTTGAGTAGGTCTGTTGGGATATTTACTGTTTGTGGTGTGCTGTGCTACCTGGACTTGTACATCCATTTGTCTCAATAGGGTTGGGAAATTTTCATCCATTATTTCCTTCAACACTCATTCTGTTCCCTTTCCCTTCTCTTATCCTTCTTTAATGCCTATAATGCATGTTTGTTCATTTTGTTTTGCCACGTATGTCCCTGAGTCCCTGCTGGATTTTTCCTATCATTTTGTCTATCTGTTCTTCTATCTGTTTGATTTCAGATGTATTGTCTTCTACATCACTAATTCTTTCTTCTGCCTGCTCAAATCTGCTGTTATATGAATCCAGGATTTTTTTTATTTCTTGGATTGTGCCATTGATCATCATCATATCCGTTATCTTCTTGTGTATGTTTACAATTTCTTCAGTATGTCCTCCCAGTGTCTTCTTAATATCCTTAATGTCTTCCTTCATTTCAATAAGTTGGTCCACAATATTTGTTTGGACAGCTTTGATTTGTTGTTCAATGTTCTGCATCTCTTTCTAGTTTGTAGTTCGTTCATTGGACTGGTCCATGTCTTTCTGTGTCTCAGTGTGGTTTGTAATTTTTTATTGACCTCTAGTCATCATTTTACCTTGATGGGTTTATTCAGTTGATTAGCTTCTCTCTCTGCTCTAGAGTTTTATTTAGTTGGTGACTCTGTTTGTGTATTAAGGTTTCTCTTTGAGACTTTGTTCTTCTTATTTTATTTCCTTTCTTCTTTCTATGTTCCCTTGAAGGAAAAAGACTATGGCCAGAGGAATTGAAAGATGTGAGAAAGGAAGAAGGATAATAGCAATATTGATAAAAGTTA
Source organism: Cabassous unicinctus (assembly GCA_029593785.1). NCBI lineage: Eukaryota > Metazoa > Chordata > Mammalia > Cingulata > Chlamyphoridae > Cabassous > Cabassous unicinctus. The sequence goes on from JAQZBX010023742.1 coordinate 12,202, forward strand.
GAAGATAGGCCATGTAAGACTTAGTAAAACAAATATTTAACTCATGTAGGCAGTGTAGAATAATGGGGAAAAACTGGTGTACCTACAGTGTATGGGAAACCAAATGGAAGAAAATATATATAATCATTTAGAAGGCTAAATGATGAGGAAAGAGAGAAAGAGTAAAGAAAGGGCTGAAAGGAAAAAGTTACTAATAATAAAAAAAAGAAGAAAACAGAATAGATTAGGATAAATAGACACCCGTAAGTTGTGGACTAATGAAAAAATGTGATATGTAAGAACCCCAACAGAAAGCAGAAGGCAGAAAGATGAAGGAAAGAAAAGAGACAGTGCTGGAAGGCAAAATCAATATAGACAGAGAATGGGAAATCATGGAAGAAGAAGCACAGCAAAGAGGAGACAAGCTAGCAGCACCTAATTTAAAAAAAAAAGAAGAAAAGGAAAGGAAAAAGAAGGTGGGGAGGAAAGAGGAAAGAAAAGCAAGAGACAACAAATAAACAAAGAAAAACCAAACAACCACACACGCAAGCAGTCAAACAAAGCTAAGGAAGAACAGTGTTCCCTCTTGGGCCCTTGAGGAATCTCTCAGCCTGTTTGTGTTCATCAAACAATTCCCCTGCAAGGTTCTATTTGCAGGTTTTGAGGCAGATAGTAGCGATTAAACTAAGTTTAAAAAATTCGCTTTTTATTTTTTAAAGTGACTTTTTTTTTGTTTTGGCAAAATAAGGGACCCAAAGAAGTCCTCTTCTAGACCACCCCCTTCATCGAGGGGACCCTAAATAAGCTTGTGGAAACTAATCAAGCACTTTCCTCTTCTTGGCCTACCCAAGGGTGCTGAAGTTCTGATGCTTGTCAATGCAGAAAGATAAAATTGGTTGACTCCGCCCCCTCTGGAGCCAAGCCTCTGTATCACTGGCCTGTTGGGTAAATCAGGCTTTCTCAGCAGATTTGCCTCTACCCTCAGCCTGGTGCTGCTTCAAGCCAGCTTATCTGCTCCCCAAAGCTATGAGGGGATCCAGGCAGCCAAATCCACAGAAAGGAAACCCCTCTCCACCTTCTGTCAGAACCCTCCCACTCTCAGAGAATGCTCCCTCTCACCGGGTTGCCATCAGAAGTTGAGGTGTATCCCGGGGCATCTAGGTAAATCAAACTTCTTCAGCAGATTCACCACTCCCCACAGCCTGGTGCCATTTCAAGCCAGCTTTTTTGTTCCCCAAAGCTGCAAGGTGTTCCAGGTAGCCAAATCCACAGAAAGAAACCCCTCTCAACCCTCTGCCAGAATCCTCCCACTCTCAGAGAATGCTCCCTCTCACCAGGCTGCCGGTGTGAGTCGTGCCTTAAAACAGACTTTTCCCCTGAGGGATGGCCTCAGCCATCTGTGTCAACCACCACAGGCAGGGGGAAATCATGAATCTTTCCTGAGCAATGCTCTTCACAGTCCTGCTCCCTCTAGATCGATGTCTGCAAGGTTCTTGCTCTGTGTGCCCACAGCACACACCTTCTGGGCAGGACCCTGTCCCCAATCAGCCATCCTCCAAGAGTGATTTAGCGAGTGCCCTCCTAAACTGACACCATCTTGCCCCTCATCTGGCTGTACATTTTAAAGTCAGGTAATATGATTCCTCCAATTTCATTTTTCTTTTTAAAATGTCTTTGGCTATTAGGGGTCTCTTGCTCTTACAAATAAATTTCATAGTTAACTTTTCCAATTCAGTAAATAATACTGTGATAATTTTTATTGGGATTGCATTAAATATGTAAATCTGTTCAGGAGGATAGACATCTTAATGGTTTTTAATCATCCTATCCATGAACAGCTAATATTCTTCCATTATTTAGGTCTTCTTTGATTTCCTTTAACAGTGTTGTATAGTTTTCTATACAAGTCATTTACATATTTAGTTAAATTTATCCCTTATTTGATTCTTGTAGTTGCTATTGTAAATGGGATTTTTCTTGATTTCCTCCTCAGAATGCTCATTATTTGTATACAGAAATGCTATTCATTTTTCACATTAATATTATAACCTTCCAGTTTACTGAACCCTATAATCTTTGAAGTACATTTCTTGGGTCTTTCAGGGCATAGGATCATATCATCTGCAAATAGTGAAATTTTTACCTCTTCCTTTCCAATTTGCATGTCTTCTATTTCTCTAGCCTAAATGCTCAAGCAAGTACTTTTAACACAGTGTTAAATAAGTGTAGTGACAGTGGGCATCTTTATCTTGTTCCAGATCTTAGAGATAATGCTTTTATGATTGAACCATTGGATATAATGTTAACTGTGTGTTTTTCTTATATACTCTTTATCATGTTTCATAAATTTTCTTTTATTCTTATCTTTTGAAGTATTTTTATCAGGAAAGGGTGCTGTAATTTTTTGGGTGTTTGTTCTGCATCTAAAGAGATGAGCATGTGATTTTTTTCTTTCAATCTTTTTAGGTGGTGTATTTCATTGATTGATTTTCTTATGCTGATCCATCCTTGCATACCAGGGAAGAAACCCACTTGGTTATGGTTTATAATCCATTTGATGAGATCTTAAACATGATTAGCAAGCATATTGTTGACTTTAACTTTTATATTGAGGTGATGTTGGTATCATAAGATGAATTAGGCAATGTTACATCCACTTCTATATTTTGGAAGATTTTTAGCAGGATTGATATTAGTTCTTTCTGGGATGTTTGGTAGAATTCACCTGTAAAGCCATCTGGCCCTGTGCTCTTCTTACTTTGGAGGTTTGCGTTGAGCAATTCAATCTCATTACTTGCAATTTTTCTGTTGAGTTCGTCAATTTCTTCTTTCATTAATGTTGGCTGTTTGTGTGTTTCCAGGAATTTTTCCATTTCCTTTAAATTATACATATTCTTGGCATACAGTTTTTCAAATTATCCTCTTATGATACTTTTATTTCAGGAGGGTCAATGGTGATATCCCCTTCTTCATTTCTAATTTTATGTATTTTTTCTTCTCTCTTTTTTCTTTTGTTAGTCTAGATAAGGGTTTTTCAATTTTATTCATCTTTTCAAAGAAGCAGCTTTTGGTTTTGTTCATTTTTTCTAATGCTTTCTTATTTCCAGTTTCATTTAGCACTGCTCTAATCTTTGTTATTTCCTTCTTTCTGCTTCCTTTGGGTTTAGTTTGTTATTCTTTTTCTAAATCCTCCAGGTGGGCAGTTAGGTCTTTAAACTTAGATCTTTCTTCATTTTTAATATAGGCATTTATGTCCATGAATTTCCCTGTCAGTACAGCTTTTGATGCATCCCATAGGTTTTGATACATTATGTTGTCATTTTAATTCATTACAAGGCATTTATTGATTTGTTTTGCATGTTCCTTCTTGAAATACAGATTGTCTTAGAGTGTGTTGCTTAACTTCCATATATTTGTGCCTAATTTGCTTCTCTGCCATTTACTGATTTCCAGCTTCATTCCATGTGGTCAGAGAAATTAGTTTGTATAATTTCAATATTTCTGAATTCATTGAAACTTATTCTGTGGCCTAGCATGTAGACTATCTTTGAGAATGATCCATGGGCACTTGAGTAAAACATATATATCACTTTATTTGGATGTATTGTTCTATATATGTCTATTAGATCCAGATCCTCTACTGTATTATTCAAAATTTTGTTTCTTTGTTGATTCTCTGTTGAGATACTCTGTCTAATGATGATAATGATGTTTTAAAATTCTTCAGTATAATTATACAAACATTTATTTCTCCACTTAAGTTTTCCAGTGTTTGCCAAATGCATTTTGAAGCACCATGGTTATGTGCATAAATGTTTATGATTTTTCTTTCTTCTTCATAGATTATCCCTTTTATTTGTATATAGTGAATTTCTTTGTCTCTTACAATAGTTTTGCATTAAAATTCTATTTTCTGATATTAACATAGCTACTACAACCCTTTTTGATTACTGTTTGCATGTAAAATTGTTTTCTAGGCATTCATTTTCAGTCTCCTTGAATCCTGGGTGTAAAGTGAGTTTCTTGTACTACAGCATAAAGATGGGTCATATTTCCTTACCCATTCTGTTAATCTGTGTCTTTTGACCAGAGAGTTTAATCCTCTTAAATTCAATGTTATTACTATCAAGGAATTACTTACATTAGCCATATTTTCTTTAGGTTATGTATGTCATATATTGTTTTTATTTCTCTTTTTTGCCTTTTAAGTTGTTTTTACACAGTCCTCCAACACTCTCTCTCCTGTTTTTTCCTTTCAACCTGCAGAACTCCCATTAGTATTTCTTGATGGGCAGGTTTCTTATTGAAAAAATCTCTTAATTTTTGTGTATCTGTGAATGTTTTCAAATCTTTCTCATTTTTGAATCCCGGCTTTGCAGGATAGATAATTCTTGGCTGGAAGTTATTTTTCTTTTTTCCCCTTAACTTTGTCATACCACTGCCTCCTTGCTTCCATGGTTTCAGATGAGAAGTCAGCACTTAATCTTATCGAGCTTCCCTAGTATATGATGGATCTCTTTTCTCTTTCTGCTTTCTATATCCTTTCTTTGTCTTGAGCATTGGACAATTTGACAAGTATATGTATTGGAGAAGGTCTGTTAGGATTTGTACTGTTTGGGGTCATTTTGCTTCCTGGACATGTACATCCATGTCCTTCAATAGGGTTGGGAAATTTTCAGCCATTATTTACTCCAACACACCTTCTATCCCCTGTCTCTTCTCCCTCTAGATTGCTTGTAATGCATATATTTGTGCATTTCATGTTGTCATTCAAATTTCTATATCCCTGCTGGATTTTTCTATCTTTTTATCTATCTGTTCTACTATCTGTTTGATTTCAGATGTACTGTCTTCCACATTGCTGATTCTTTCCTCTGCCTGTTCAAATCTGCTGTTAAGTGCTTCCGGTGTATTTTTTATTTCCTGCATTTTGCTGCTTATCACCATCATATCTGTAATATTTTTATGTATGTTTATAAGTGTGTTCTCCCAGTGTCTTCTTAATATCCTTGATCTTTTCCTTCATTTTGTTAAATTGATTCAAGATATTTGTGTGGATATCTCTGATTAGTTGTTCCATGTTCTGCAGCTCCAATTGTTTGTCAGTTTGTTCATTGGACTGGGCCATGTCTTCCTGTTTCTTAACATGGGTTGTAATTTTTTATTTGTGTCTAGGCATCAGTGTATCTTGATGGATTTATTCAGTTCATTATCTTCACCTTCCACTCTAGGGTTTTATTTTGTTATTGTTCTACGTATGGTAACTTTTCATTTTGACACTTTGTTCCTCTTATTCTATTTCCTTTTGTTGTCTATGTTACCTAGAGAAATAAGATTACGACCAGAGAAAAGGAAAGGAGTAGGTAAGGAAATACAATATTAGTAATAATAATAGTTAAAGGTAGAAGAGGAACCATATTAGACTGAGGAAAATGAATAATAAACTCTAGTAAGAATAAGAATAAAATAGTGCAATAGAAAAAAGTGATATGAGAAACAATATAGAAAAATATATACAATGAATTAAAAAGCCATAATGGGAAAGAGAAATAAAAAAGAGAAAAAGAATAAAAGTAAAAAAAGAAAGAATATAGAGGAAAAAGGAGAAAATAATAAAAACCAGAAAAATTGAAGACCAAACAAAAAGAGGTGGAAAGATAGAATAACAACAGAAAACAGATGATAGAAAGATGAAGGAAAGAAAAGAAATAGCATAGGTAGGCAAAATAGATGAATGAAAAAAAAAAGAGGAACAAAGGATGGGAAACACAAACAAGAAACAAGTCAGCATCACCTACTTTAAAAAATAGGAGAAAGAAAGAGAGAGAGAAACAATAAAGAATAAAAGACAAACAAACAAACAAAATAACAAGGAAAAACAGCCTTCCCTCTTAGGCCCCTATGAAGGTGCTCATGCTGTGATTGTTCAGCAATAAATCACCCTGCAGCCTGCCCTCTGCAGGTTTTGAACCAGGTTTTAGCAAGTAAAGTAAGTTAACTTTAAAAATGGAAACTTTTTCTAAGAAATACAAGAGATCCAAGGAAAGGTAATGCAAAAAGAATGTCTACATGTTCCCTGTCATAAAATTTCAGTTGGATGTCTGATAACCCAGTGGATCACTTCTCTAAGAAAAGCCAGGAATCAAACCAGGATCTTGTACATTCAAGGTGGGAATTCCTCCACTGATCTAAACTTTCTCCTTAGGTCAGTTAGTCTTTCAGAAATCTATGTGCACTCCTTCCCTCGGGCATGTTAGAATCTTAGCAGTTTGCCAGAGTCCTGCTGATTAGGTGCTTGTCTGTCCTCACCCACTCTCTATTCTAATTTCTTTCTCACCCAGAAATGCTGGGCCTGTCTGCGCAGATCACCCTTCCTCTTTCCTGATCAGGATGAGGTCCATTCTGAGATTCATAGAGGTTTTAGCTGACCAAACTCACTGTAAAAATACCTCTCTTGACCATCTTCCAGAACCTTCTTCCTCCCAGGGAACCCTAAATAGGCTTTTGAAAGCTTTTTGAGCTCTTCCTGCCACCTGTTTCCCTTAAGGGAATTGGCATGTTATTAATAATAGCTTTCAGTGGCCAGAATAGTTTGTTTCCTATCTCCACCCCCTCCTTTCCCAAGTTCTTCTTTCCCAGGGTGGCTGGGTGTGACAGGCTGCCTGAGCAGGTTACCCTGTCCCTGGGGCCACGTCAGTGCTGGCTGGGATCCTTCCCAAGATTCAAAGGGGGCTCAGGTGTCCAAACCCATGGAAAGAAAAGCACTCCTCACCCTTTACCAGAACCCTCTTACTCCCAGAGAATGCTCCCTCCCACTAACTGGTTGGTGAGAATCAGGGGCTCCTCAGAAGCTTTTTGCCTTGAAGGTGAGGCTTAACTGCTCACTCTTTCCAGTCACAGGGTTGAGAAACTCATGGTTTTCTCTTGGGCTCTTTATCTCTTTGCCCAGTTCACTCCAGATCAATACCCTGAAGCCCAATGCTCTGTGGATTCCCAAAACAGCTAACTCAGGTAGGATTTTGCCCCTTCTTAGCCATTTTGTTTGTGAAAAAGCTAAGGAGAGCCCACCTACAATGATGCCATTTTCCTGGAACTACCTCCCAATGTCTTCTTAATAACCTTTAGCTCTTTAGTCATATTTTCCTTCAGTTCTTTGAATTGATTTAGGAGATTTCTGTGATTATCATTGATTACTTATCAAATCCTGTATATCACCAGAATATTTGGTTTCTTCCTTTAACTGGTCCATTTTTTCCTCTTTTGTAGTATGGCTTGTAATATTTTTTCTCATGTCTAGGCATCTGAATATGTTGGTGGATTTAATCTGACAGTAAATTTCTTTCTCTTGCCTAGAGGTTATTTTCCATGGTTCTTCTTTGATTTTGGGTTCAAATTATATTGTGTCTCTAATATTGCCCAGCTTAAGTTATTCAAAATCAAGCCAGAGACTCAGTAATGGAGTGCAGATATTTTCCCAGGGTTTCAGGACAAGAGAAACCAAAAAGCAGGGCCAGCAGATGGCACATTTCAGTGAATCTTTCTAAGGAGGTATTGCTTTCAATGTCCCCTTGTACCTGCTTCTGGTGTCGCTAGAACCAAGATTCAAAGCTGGCCAGATTTACTCATGAGAAACCACAAACTGCCCTAACCACACCTTTCCTCTTCCCAGAGAGGAAGATGTCTACTACCTTCTCAGTTAGCTACAGTGAGCCATGGATTTTATCCTGGCTGTGTGTCTTAACGGTGGGGTCTGGGTGCTGTTCCTAACAATAAAAAACAAACAACCCAAATAAAAATGGGAAAAATTCTTGAGTAGACATTTCACCAAAGAGGTAATACAAATGGCCAAAAAGCATGTGAAAATGTTCAATATTGCTAGCTACTTGTGAAATAAGATCAAAACTATGATAAGATATCATTTCACACCTTATAGAATAGCCATTATTAAAGAAAGAGAAAACTGAAAGTTCTGGGAAAGATGTGGAGAAACAGGAACACTCCTTTACTTTTGGTGGGAATGTAGAATGGTACAGCCTCTGTGGAAGAGAGCTTGGCAATTCCTGAAGAAGAAGAGAATAGAACTGTGTATGTTGCAGCAATCTCATTACCAGGAATAGATTCAGAAAAAATGAAAACAACGATATGAATATTGGTATTTGTACACTAATGATTAGAGCAGCATTATTCACAACTGCCAAAATATGGAAAGAGCCCAAGTGCCCAACAACTGATGATTGGATGAATAAAATAGAATATATACATACAGTATAAAACTATTCAGCTCTAAGAAAAAATGAAATCAGGATGCATAGGACAAGATGGATTAACCTAAAGGATGTTATGCTGAGTGAAATAAGCCAGTCACAATAGGACAACAATTGTATGTTCTTACTCATGTGAACTAAATATGAAAACTAAACTCACAGAGGTAAACTCTAGAGTATAGGTTACTAGGAAATATAATATAGGTTGAGAATAAGAGCTGATATTTAATGTATGTAGCATTATTAATAAAGTTAATTGTAAATATGTGGAAATGAATAGAGTTGAGAATAATACATTATAGTAAGTATAACTAACACTTCTGATTTTAAATGTGACTGTGGTTGAAATATAGCCTATGTATGTAAATGACAATTAAAAGGAAACTAGAGAGTCATCTAAGGAAATGTATAACAGTGATTTCAATGATGGATGAAGATTTGGAGAATAATACTAAGAATATTGTGATATACAGAAAAGTTACAACTGATAAATTATGCCTAAAAATTAACAGCAATGTAGTAATTTTTTCAGCACTTACAAGAAGATATCATTTCATTACTAAGGAATGACATTAGGGGATATAAGGATGTGTGGGTTTTTTCCTTTGGGAGTAATGGATAAATTCTAAAATTGACTGAGGTAATAACAGCACAACTCTGTGATGAAAATGAGAACCACTAAGTGTACACTGTGAATGGATTGCACAAAACATGGGACTGTATAACATAGGGAATCCAGAAGTGGATGATGGACTGTGGTTTAAAGGACAAATATGAAAAAAAAATTTCTCTTGAACAATAACTAATACATAATATTAATATAGGATGTTAATAGTTGGGTGGAGTTGGGAAAAATAAACCAAATGTAAGAGATGAGCTATAGTTACTACTAATATTTTGACAATGCTCTGTCATAGTTTTTAACAAAATTTTCACAACAATGCAAGGTTTTGTTGGTAGGGAGATGTATGTAAGACTTGTATGATGATAGTCATGTTTGTTCAGTAAATTCATAAATTATACTATGCATTTATTGTTTATGCGTGAATGATATATTTCAATAAAATTTTATTTAAAAATATAGTTAGTTTCATTTAATATTTTATGAGTTACATGAGAGGTTTTTAGGAATTTTTGTAAAATTAAAAGAATTTCCTAAACCCCTGTTGGATAAATCTGTATAAGGAAAATGTTACTTATATGTTATAGATTTAGGGGTTCTATAAAATTAATAGAGACTTAAGTTCTTATTGTCAATATTCTCTCCTAATACTCATCTGCATAGTGCTATTGTTGATTATAGTTTTTGTTATTCTAAGAAGAATGTGATATGGTATGAAAACAACAAAAATCCCTTATTGGTTACACTGTTCTGCTCTGATGTTTCTCTAAAAGGGCATTCTGTCAGCTCATCATCAACAAAAAGAGGCTTTAAAGTGGAAGTTAGGCAAGTCTGTAAGTTATGTTTTACCTGTTGATTAACATGATCTTAGTAAAAGTTTAAAAGTAAAATGAAACAAAACTACTTCTAAAGTCTGTAGTTATGATCTCTAGACAGTTTATTTTAAATACTCATAAGGAAATTAGGGCCTAGATTGTAAGCTCTTGCAACAGTCACATTTATTTCTGGGCTCTGGGCTCTAATTGTTATTTCTAAATTCTGATATGCTTTACTCTTGGTGTATAACCTAATATTCCCTTAGAATTTTTAAGTGCTTGTATGTCACCAGAAACTCAGAGCCCACATTAGGTAGTACTAAAGGTTCTGAAGAAGCAACATTAATTCTAAAAGTTCTTTCCACCGAGGAACCAAAAGGTGATGTTTTAGCTTGTGTTCACCTGTTCTGCCCTACACCACTGAAGAAGAATCCCTATGGCTGCAGAAAAAGGGCCATAGGGAAGTTGCCACAGGGTGGTGCAGGGTTAAAGCACTAGGCATCCCCATCAAATATTTTGACCTTTTTCAGATCATACAAGATTATTAGGCTTGTCCTCAGCTTTGGTCATGAATGGTGCCTTACATCAGTGGACATGTGCACAAAGCCAACATAACATTGCAGGACTGGAAAGTAGATTATATAGAACCATTATTCAACAGTGTCAGGAAATGCTACACATTAACCTGTGCTAATACAAACATGGGACTTCTACACTCCTTTCCATTAAAGCAAGCTAAAAAATGGCTTGCTCAAACAACAAATAAAGCAACTTATAAAAATTGGTATTGGTTAACAGACTCTCTCATTCATTTTAAGCAGGCTGCAACTATCTCACATGGTGTCACTGCATTTAACTTATTGGCATGGTCAGTTGGTACAGCCTCTAAAACAAAAAGGTGTCTGCTACATCACGTGGCCATGTCCTCAAAGTGGATGGAAGCACACTGCTGCTGAAGAACCTGTGGCTTAATCAGCTCATTTTGGCTATGTCTCTTTACCTCTACAGTGGACACTGCCTCTAAACTGGTGTTTTTTCATAGTGTCACAGTTCACTATGCAACAGACCCATGGAACACTGCAGTCAATCTTCATATTCTCATGAGGACTGATGGCAAAACTGTATGTCAGCTTCACAAAAGATATACCACTTGCAGCAACAATTGCCAGAGTAAAGTGGTTAGAACCTAAAGAATCTCAATTAGCATTATAACCTGTTCACATAGAGGGTCAACATGCATGGCATTGCAAGCCCAAATACTGCACACTCTCAGAAAATATCCTAGGGCCCATGGGAGGAAGTTTCACTGTTATTTTACTCACCAGAGAAGATCTCCCCCTCCAGGTATGAACTAAACATGTGTGCTTATGCTCTTATGCTTCTCTGTCTGATTTATATGGATGCTTCTCTATGTGATTCATATGCTTCCACATCAGTGATATTTCTTCCACTGCTAGAATCACAAGTCTAAAGTAGAATAGCAGTAAATCTACTTTAGTCCATATTTATTCCCCAATCCTGAGGATTCAGGGATGTTGATGCCCACTCCACCTTTAGTTGAGGGGGGATTTGATGCCATATGGCCAATGCATGGGACTCTCTTGCTTGCAGTGGTAGACACTCTTGATTCCTTGGTATGTTGGTTATCCATCATCCTTGTTAGTTGCCCTGTGTGAGTCCAATAAACTGGAGAGTAGGTGTTGCAACTCCATTGAAATTCAGAGTCCAGCTGGCACATGGTCAGACCAAAGATTTAAGTCTCTTGTACATACACCTACCAAGTTTAGTACTAATTATAAGTTCAAATAGAAGGACAGAAGAGTCATGTGTAGGGAAAACACAACTGAGTCCCACTTTGTCACTCTGAGAAGCATAAATTTCAAAGTAGGTCCCACTGGCAAGGGACCAAACTCCTGAGCTATTGGCCCTGACTATGGTGTCTGGATGTTTCCAGAGCCCTCATGAGCCTCACTACTTGGAGTAATATCTCCTTTGGCTGTCAATGAAATCCTGCCAAGTCATGCATAAGCATTACATCTGGAATGACCTCCTGACTCACTTTGAAGTGTCTTAGCCATGTAAACGCATTTGTCTTTACCTTTCCTCCTTTTAGGTCAAGATTTTATTTTCACAGTTGCATTGCTTGTTGGTAATTGGTAGCAAAGTCTTGGTGCCAGGGAGGCTCATCCCCAGGAGTCATGTCCCATGCTGAGGGGAAGTTATTGTGTTTAAATGCTGACTTTGTATTATAAGTCTCTCCTTCCTCCTGATATTTTAGTCTAAATTGTAGTCTAGAAATATGATTTCCTTCCACCAACATGTACTTTATTCACATTTTTCATTTATCAGAAGTTACACTAATTAGAACCACAGTTAGAATGGCAAATTATAATAAATTAAAATATAATAGCTTTGCTGGGTACAAATTTATACAACGATGCTCAGGGGTATAGTGTCTGTCTTTATTCTCATTAAAAATGTGAAATGTGAAAACAAGAACCATTTGTTAAAGTCCAGGTGGTAACATTTAGTGTTTTTTAGGTATTGACATGAAGTAAACCATGTCACCTAAGTCAGTAACAGCAAAGCAAATATTTGTGCTCCTATATATACACTTTATTAATTAAATGATCTTATAAATAGGAGCTTTGATTGGCAGAACTTTTTTATTAAGTTTGGTAAAACTGATGGTTAATCATCTTTCATAGGTGAAGGCTTAAAGAGGTGGCCAAATATGGCTATTGTATGGGGAGATGGTAGGTATAATGAATGGCTTCCTCTTTGAGGAGAACTTGGATTATAAGCCAGAGTACTTTGTTTCAGTTGATATTGTGGCATTGATTAATAAAGGTTATTTCACAAAGGTCTCATTTGGCATGGCCCACAAAAGGGGTCATGGAATTGGTCGAATTCCAGGGACTTGTTAAAGCATCAATACCCAAGTAGGGAAAGTAAGAACAAACAATGACAACACTAGGGGACACTGTTTAATAAGAACTGTTCCAATAGTCTTAATTTCTGTGGGGAGGGGATTAAGCCTTAATATGCAGAAGGAGAAGGAGGTGGTGGCCCTCTAGTAGAGGCACAATGTTACCCCCTGTAGGGTGGTGGTCTGGTCCTCAGAAGCCAGGACCTGTGACACTGATGTAAGTCTCCCAATGTCCTGTCATCCAAAACATCACCAATAGTATAAGCTTTGCAAATTAGGATGAGTAAATCTGCCTAGTAAATTGAGAGGAGAAGTTTCCCTGTGAGAAAATTTTCCATGTCTTGCTATCAAATAGGGACTCCCACAGGGTGTAAAACTCTGGACCTCTTTTGTCTGAATGCTCAAAGAAATGTTATGTCCATTGCATTATCTCAATTTTTTAAAGTAACAATCAGGACTCATTAATTGTTTGCCAGTGGGGATTACCTTGGCAGTATATCCCACTATGGACCATTGTGTCTTTTTATTAACTTAATAGAGGAGAGGTTCACAGTCTTTAATGATTTGGAGTCTATAGCAATGCCTGCTAATTGTCACATCTCCTGGGGGATTACTAATAATGAGGACCCAGTGTTGAGTCAGACACTGTTTCACCCTCCTGCTGAATAAAATCCTTAATAGTTTGAATTTCTCATCTGGTAAAATTTTTGGTTTGGGTTCCATATCCTCTCTAACCTGGCTTCTTTGTCTTGTAGGTCATTAACAGAAAAGGTTAGGTGATCCTCTGTCCTGTCTTGTATTCTGCAACCTCTCTCTCTAGTGTGCCCCAATAGGATCTCCAGGTATTGACATTAGTGAAGCTGGGACATTGGGCAAAGTGCCCAGGCACTATGCTGATATGATGCAGCACTTTACGAAGCCCAGGAACATTGCATTGTCTTACATTTCTTCAGTAGGAAGGAAACCACATCATGGGTTTTAGGTGGAGTTGGCACAAAGTGCTTGGGTCCTTTGCATTTGCCCATGAGATCACTAGCCTCCACATGCCAAAGTTTCATCCCTATGTAACATATTGGGTAGGGGACAAAGAATGACAGCAGTGAAGACTGCAGTAACATAAGGATCACAGACCCTTATGTCCCTCTGGCCAGAGGGGTGCCATGTTCCCCCTCCATATGTATTGTGATAGAGGAAATACTCCCTAAACCCAGGAACAGTATACTACCTTTGGTCATGATCTGGCAGATGAAGCTCAGAAAGGATGAACTTGGATTCTCCCATCTCGATACAGAGCCATCCTCAGGCCTATGGGTGATTGACATACACAACCAACAGCAGGCCCATGAGTCTTTACCCCCTGAGTGCCAACGGCACACAGACCTGGAAATAGCCCATCCCATATTTTATGTGGGCCTCTATATCTTTGTAGGAAAGCAGCTGATTCATTTATACAAATTTTAACTGGTATCACCCTGGGCTGTGCTCCTTTTGGGGGAGTAATATTGGTCGTTGTCCCACTTCTTTCCCTGATAAGACCAGTGACAGATTTAAGTATCCTCCAGGAAATCATCTGTGCTTCTGTGCAGGTTCCCAAGCCTTTAATGGATCCACAATTTGGTGAAAGTAACCTAAGCAATACCTGACAAACACAAAAGGCAGCTGCCAAAACAGCACCAATGAATGCGATCAGGTGGTGGAACCTTCTCAAATAGTGCTAGCCACTTGGGACAGCAGGGTAGTAAATCAAAAGCAGCATAAAGGCATTCCCACCTGGTCACTACAGGCCAGCATCAAAACACCCTGCTCACTTCATGAAGTGTTTTGGGTGCTATGTGGAAGATCTGTGGTGATGAGATGCAAATACAGATATCCAGAGAATTGAAAATGTAGGAAAGGTCAGCTTTAGTAAAGCAAACATCCTGGGAGGAGGGAAGAATGAAGGTGGCAGAGGAGCCCAATGCTTACCTAACCAAGGTTACTACATGAGACAGTAGGGATTCGTGAGCAGAAACATAAGTGGGTCCACGGTAAGAGTGGAATTTTCACATGGTTGCTAGGATTGACAGTTTTAAACTATGTGGTGCAAATGGAAAAAGCACCAAAGCCATTTTGGGAAGATGAGGGTGGCTCTTATCATCTGGACCATATGGAGGTATGTGCCTTGCTAGTTGTAGTTTTACCAAGGGCAGAATAGACTGTGGTGTTCACTTAAATGAGGAAATTATGACCAGGCAAGACAGGATGACAAAGCACAAAACAAAATTCATTTAAACCGTTGTACTGTCCTTGTAGAAGAGAGGTTGAAACTGTGGGTCTGTGTTCATGCAGTTACCCAGGGGGTGGACCCATTCTGTGGTGTGGGAAGGACCTTCACAGTGGAGAGAGAAGAGGACATCTGGCAGGATCTGGAATGGGCAGCTAAGTGTAGACACACAGATCTCTTGATGGGTGACATGGAGGCAGGACAGAGATTCCTCCTCATTCATCCTCCTACTGGGATGTGTTCTTGGGAAAGACGGGAGAAAGAGACAGTAACGATTTACCAGTAACTGCCAATTTAAGAGATAATCAATATTAATACATCATCTACTATAGTTTAGTCTGAATCCAGATGATCAAGAAGGATAATTGTGTTCATTTTCTCCAATACATTACATTATTTCTACAATGGATCCCATTTTGCCTAACACCAGAGCCCTGCCTCATGTTGACCTCTTGGCCCACTGTCTTTTATTCTTCAGGGTTTTATGTAGCATCACAACAGGGGAGGATAAAAGTAGGGTTCAGCATTCCAGCAGGCATCTGAAAATGATTAAACCTGCTGGGAGTGGTGTTCCTCCAGTATGCACCTGCTCAACATCAACTTTCCATTTGGTCTTGGATGAGTGATTCAGTCTAATATCCATAGGTGAAAACCTCTACTCAGCCATAAAGCACCTTAGATGCTGCATCTCTCTCTATTATTTTCAGTTTCCTCCATGAGGAGGTTATGCCAAGAGCCTCTTCCATTCTACTACCTCTGCTCATTGGTGGGAGGAAACTCCATGGGGCTTCTCCTCTTTCAGGGTAAACAATGGAACTCTCCAATCATCACATCTCCAAGGGCTTGACTTTGTCAGCCGGGAACAGACTATATAAAGAACCCTCAAGGCTATTTATTGCTCATGATCCTCCTTTTACTCTGCCCTTCTTCAGGTCTAAAGATTCTTGTCTTTTCTGGGGCAGGGAAAAATATCCCACATCATCAGGGTTTCTATTCTTGTGTCAGTCTCATGTCCTGACACATGGGGACTTGTCTTTGGTCTAACAAACTTTCAAACTCAAACTATTGGTGATGATATGTTTTTTCTGAAATTTATGTTAAACTTGAAGCTTTGTACTGACCACTTTTTTGCTGTTGTTTATTTTGTAACAACTGATCCTATAAGACATCCTTTCTTCTACCTGAATGGAAAAGGTAAAAATAAAAGCAACTGTTGAAAGGAAAAGTAGATAAGTCCACGTTTTCAAATGCAGTTTTGTTTGCTTGAATACATTTACCTGAAGGTAAGGGAAAGAAAGCCATTTTCTGCCTCAATCAAGGGTGAAAAACATATGAAGCTCAGAGACTGAGACCATTCCCTAGAATGGAGGGGAGATGGGATGTGGAAGGCAGAAATGTGTGTAGATTGATAGGCCTGTGGATGGGGGCAGAGGGAGTCAGAAAGGAGGGTCCTGACATCTGTCTGGGGGCCTCATGTAGGATAGAATGAATGGCTGTGAAAACAAAGGTCTCTTGTGTACCATCCTCTGCGCTTTGTATCCATGTGTTTTTCAATGTAAGATTTTTTTCCTAATAATTTACTGATTTACCTTCTTTTACTTTTGAAAAAGAGGGTAGAAATAAAACAGCTGCATTTGTCAATAATAAAAAGTAGGTAAGCATCTACAGGAAGACTGTGAGGACATTGCTGCCCTTTGTGGGATACTGCTATAGACAATCATATATCTTTTCAGATGCTCACTTTGGTTCTTCTGTGTCTGCCTGAGAAGTGTTTGACTTACTCTCTGGATGAATAACCACTAAATTGAGAGTCCTTTGAAAGCAGGGATGTTGATATCTCTATATTTAATTCCCAGAGCCCATGAACATATATGCCTATACCCAAAGTTAAATATTTTTAAATTGTGCTGCCAAAATCAGCTGGCCACTAGATGGTGGTCACATCTTCTCCATATCTCTTATCTTCTTAACAGATATGAGGTCCTCTTCCTGTCCTCTTAGGTGAGAAAGTCTTTGCTACATATCATTGTCCCTCCTGACAAATATCCTACATACACCACCTGGTGTTTATTAACATTAATAGATGTGAAAATGAACCCACACTATAACTAGCACTAATATAGGCACCCATTTGTAAATTGTTACTTCTAAACATTGCTCTCCAAGTTGCAGGGACCCTGCCAAATGCCCTTCCCAAGTGCTTTTGTAAGGATACCTCCCATCTCACTGAAGACACCTAGATAATGGTTTTGGACAAGTATAGTGCTTTTACTTGGGCACATTCTCCTTCTCCCTAGTTAAAATACAGTTGGGCTATGAAGGAAGCAGTGGGTAGTCTCTACTTTCTCATTCAGTTCTAAAGTGAATTAATATTTCAGAAAGTGTAGATAGTAGCCAAGACATGTACAGTGACAAGGCCTGCAAAAAAGGTGACAACTTTTCAATGTTTAGTTCCAGGTCATTGATGTGTGGTCATTGAAGGAAAAGTGAGCAACACATAACAAGGATTAATAGACTTGGGTAATTGCTGAAGCTCATGGGGACCGGTAACTGGTTGTGTTCCTCCAATATCCACATGATGTCCACTCTTATTTTGGTCTTCCTTCCATCATGGCTGAAACATGATCAGTCTGATTCAGCAGATGTCAGTGGAAGCTGTTGGTCCCAGACTGAGCCAAAACGTGCCCATTTGCCTTGTCACTCATTCTTCCTTCTCTCTGCAAAATGGTTGTGACAAAGGCTCAATGCTCTTAGGAAGGGGAGCAGAAAAACATAATGCTCTTCATGGAAACACCTCACCCACCTTGAACAGCCTACAACCAGAATTCCTTTATGTAGAAGAAATATAATTTCCCATGTAATTTAATCCAGTTGTTGGGTTTTCTGTAATATAATGCAAAACTGAAACTTAACCTATAGAATTGACCAAGTTGACTCAGCTACAACTGAGAAAATTTTCAGGATCCATTCCCAGGAAAGCCTGAAAGGACTATAATACCAGTGAAGTACAAGGAAACTGGACAAGCAGCTTGCCACTTTGTCCACCTTCATCTCCCTGAGACACTGACTGTGTGAACTTTAGTCTGTGTGAGGACCTGAGAAATTCCTTTTTAGACTTTTGCATAATTAAAGGAGAAAATAAGTGGAGGCAAGGAAATTTGCCTTGCTGGGTTTTGACATGGCCTGGAACTAATGACCCCTTTTTATCTGTTCCCAATTAATTCCTTTTAGAATGGAAATGTTGATTCAATACATGTCCTACCAATGTATTTTCAAAGTTATTGACTAGCTTTCTAGTTACAAAGATTCAGATATGAAGGGCGATTTTGACCCTGGATGAATCATACCTAGTGTTTCACACATACTTGATTAGATGATTTAAATGTTGACATTTGGGGATTTTGAGCTGATGATATTTACATGAAGTTTTGTACTTACAGTTTATGCTCTAATGGGTTGAGATTTTGGCAGATGCTGGGATGAGGTAAATGTATTTGCTTCTGGTACAGGCATGAATTTTAAGGAACAAGGGGGCAGACTAATACATTGAAT
>JAQZBX010023743.1:5117-30724 GCA_029593785.1 Cabassous unicinctus
ATTCCCCCCGCTCCCCGCCCCCCTTGTTGCTGTTGGCACTCGCTGCCTGCTCTCTGTGTCCATTCACTGTGTGCTGTGTCTCTTTAGGAGGCACTGGGAACCAAACCTGGGACCTCCCATGTGGGAGAGAGGCACTCAATCACTTGAGCCACCTCCATTCCCTATCTAGCTCTGTTTTAACAAAGTAGAAAACACTGTTTATTTTAAAAGCTTATCACTAAAATATTTAGGGAATTATTTGTCAAATATTATGATATTATAAAGCCTAATTCAGGGGTTCTTAACAAGGGGTCCATGAGCTTGAACTGAAATTCAAAAAAATATTATTCTTGTGGGGACGTGTAGGTACGGGTGTGATATATTTATTAAATAATACTCAGGATAGTGTGGACTTAGTAAGGGGTCTGTGGTTTTCACCTGACTGGCAAAGGAGTCCATGGAACAAAAAAGGTTAAGAGCCCCTGGAATTGAAAGCATGATTTAAAGTTTTAAACTCACCATCAGGGCATTTGAAGCACACACACTATGAAAACCATAATAAAATGCAGCAAACTGCTTGTAGATGGATTTGTTGAGAAGGAAGTCAGTATAAAGCTGTACATATTCTGGAAAGCAATTTTATATGTTAAACAGTAAAAGTAAATGGTTAACACTAATGAATTTTAATTTAAAAATGTTGTCTAACTTACCTTTCCTATTTTGATTGGTAACTGTAATTTTATCACCACCTGGCTTTAAATTATAGGATTTAATTATTCCAAATTCTTCTTGAAAAACCTGATGGGAAATGCCATCACATTATATTTACTGGTATGGCTGATTTAATAACAGGCTTCAATGAACAGATTTGTAAAATTTAAGCATAACAATTTTTCCTCCCTTCTAAATACTCAAACCACAGAAAGTCTAAACACTTGTGATGTTTAAGAATAAGGTGTCACGAAAGCATTAGGGGACAAAAAGTAGGGTCTTAACCTTATCTGTTAAATATAGCTAAATATTTTACTGATGACCACAAAACTTGCAGTCATTTAGGTAATACTCAAGTCTTTGGACTGTGTGGATTATTGTAATTGCCATTCCCCAACTATTGTCAGGAGAGTGGAAATGAGAGTTTTGGCCTGACTTGTTAGTGTCTGTTCCTGCCTTTTTGTGTTGCCGATATAGCAGAGACTTACTTTTAGAGGCTGAGAATCAGGTCAAGGGAATATGCTAGTTATCCCCTTTGTGAATTTTTTTAAGTACCTTCATTGACTGCTCACACATGTCTGTTTCATTGTTTTCACTTTATCAGGTTAAGATCCTTTAAGACAGGGGATTGTATGTGTTTATTAACCCTGGTTTATCCCCCTTTCTAATAGTGGGTGTTTAATAACAAATGGCAACAATTAAATGAAATCTATGGTTAACAGAAACTATTTGCCATTAATAGTACCTGGAATGTTGAGTAGAAATCTTCTTCAACATTGCCTTCATATGATAAGAGTTCACTTAATCCATGGGCTAACTCCTGTAAAAATAAATGTTATCTGTATTTTTAAGTAAATTAATATTACATAAAATAGTTAAGCAGATGTACTATAGTTCACTTACATGTGAGGAAAAGAGGAGATAAAATCCTTCAGATTTAAAAATAAAGATAATATATTAGATGTGTTTTCCTGAGCACAAAAAGCTTTTTAATGATTCCTACTCTCTAAGAGGCTTGGATAAATTTATGTAAGAGGAAAATATCCAGTTCAACTATATGGGAATACTTCTGGGGTATATTCTTAAGCAGTAAGCTAAACACATTTCTAATGTAGTTTTTATCATAATTCACAGCTGTTACATTGCTGTTTACGAATTTATAGTATACAGGCCTACCTTGGAGATACTGAGTGTTTGGATCCAGACCACTGCAATAAAGGGAACATTGCAATAGAGCAAGTCGCACGAATTTTTTAGTTTCCCAGAGTATATAAAAGTTATGTTTACAGTATACTCTAGTCTATTAAGTGTGCAATAGCTTTATGTCTAAAAGTACCGTGTACATGCCTTAATTAAAAATACTTTATTGCTAAAAAATGCTAACCATCATCTGAGCCCTCAGTGAGTTGTAATCTTCTTGCTGGCGGAGGGTCTTACCTTACGGGCTGCTGGCTGATCAGGGTGGTGGTTGCTGAAGGCTGGGATGGCTGCGGCCATTTCTTAAAATAACAATTAATTTTACCGTTATCAATTGACTCTTCCTTTCATGAAAGATTTCTCTGTAGTCTGTTATGCTATTTGATAGCATTTTACCCACAGTAGAACTTCCTTCAAAACTGGAGTCAATACTTTTAACTCTGTTATCGCTTTATCAACTAAATTTATGTAATATTCTAAATCCTTTATCACTTCAACAATGTTAATAGCATCTTCACTAGTAGATTATCTTCTAGGAGTTTTATGGTTCTCACTTTTGTATTTAGGTCTTTGATCCATTTTGAATTAATTTTTGTATAAGTTGCGAGGTAGGGGTCCTCCTTCTTTCTTTTGGATATGGATATCCAATTCTCCTAGCACCATTTGTTGAATAGACTGTTCTGCCCCAGCTGGACTGGTTTGGTAGTCTTGGCAAAAATCACTTGGTGGCATATGTGAGGGTCTGTTTCTGAATCATCAGTTCAGTTCCATTGGTCTATATGTCTATCTCTATGCCAGTACCATGCTGATTTTACCACTGTAGCTAGGTAATATGATTTAAAATCCAGAAGTGAGAGTCCTCCAACTTCGTTCTTCCTTTTAAAGATGTTTTTGGCTATTCAGGACCCCTTGCCTTTCCAAATAAATTTGATAAGTGGATTTTCCATTTCTTTTAAAAGGTTGGAATTTTAAAAATTAGGATTGCATTGAATTTGTATATCAATTTGGGTAGAATTGACATCTTAACAATATTTAGTCTTCCCATCCATGAACATGGAATGTTCTTCCATCTATTTGATTTCTTTTAGTAATGCACTGTACTTTTCTGAATACAAGTGCTTTATGTCCTTGGATAAGTTTTTTCCTAAATATTTGATTTTTTTTGTTGCTATTGTAAATGGAATTTTTCCCTGACTTCCTCCTTAGATTGCTCATTACTAGTGTATAGAAACACTACTGTGTTTTGCATATTAATCTTGTATCCTGCCACTCTGCTAAATTCATTTATTAGTTCTAATAAATTTGTTGTATTTTATTTTTATTTTTAATTTTCTAGGTATAAGATGATCATATCATCTGTGAATAGTCAAAGTTTTACTTCTTCCTTTCCAATTTGGACACCTTTTATTTCTTTTCCTTGCTTGATTGCTCTGGCTAGAACCTCTAGCACTATATTGAACAACAGTGGTGACAATGGGCATCCTTGTCTTGTTCCCAATCTCAGTGGGAAAGCTTTCACTCTTTCACCATTGAATACAATGTTTCCTGTGGGTTTTTAACATATGCCCTTTATCATGTTGAGAAAGTTTCCTTCAATTCCTATCTTTTGGAGTGTTTTTATCAAGAAAGGATGCTGGATTTTGGCAAATGACTTTTCTGCATCAACTGAGATGATCACGTGATTTTTCTTCTTTGATTTATTAATGTGATGTATTATGTTGATTGATTTTCTTGTGTTGAACCACCCTTGCATGCCTGGGATAAAACTCACTTGATTATGATGAATAATTCTTTTAATGTATTGTTGAATTTGATTAGTATTTTGTTGAGGATATTTGCATCCATAGTCATTAGAAAAATGGGTCTGTAATTTCCTTTTTTCATAATATCTTTATCTGACTTTGGTATTACGGTGATATTGGTTTCATAGAATGAGCTTGGTAGCATTCCTTCCTGTTCAATTTTTTGGAAGAGTTTGAGTGAGATTGGTATTAAATCTTCTTTGAATGCTTGGTAAAATTTACCTGTGAAACCATCTGGTCCTGGGCTTTTCATTTTGGGGAGTTGTTTGATGACTGTTTCAATGTCTTTGCTTGTGACTGGTTTGTTGAGGTCTTCTAATTTTCTAGGGTCAGTGCATGTTGTTCATATGTTCCTAGGAATGTTTCTATTTCATCTACATTGTCTAGTTTGTTGGTGTACAATTGTTCACAGTATACTATGATCTCTTTTTTTTCTGTGGGGTTGGTAGTAATGTCTCCATTTTCATTTCTAATTTTATTTATTTGCATATTCTTTTTTTGTCAGTCTAGCCAAGGATTTGCCAATTTTGCTGATCTTCTCAAAGAACCAATTTTTGGTTTTGTTAATTCTATTTTTTTGTTGGTTGTTCTCAATTTCATTTATTTCTGCTCTGATCTTTGTTATTTCATTCCTTCTGCTTGCTTTGGGCATAGTTTGCTGTCCTTTTTCTAGTTTCTCCACTGTGTAGTTACGTTGTTGATTTTAGCTCTTTTTTTTTTTTAATGTAAGCATTGCGGGCTGTAAATTTCCCTCTCTGCACTGCTTTCGCTGCATACAAAGGTTCTGATATGTTGTGTTGTCATTTTCAATTGTCTCAAGATTTTTATTGATTTCTCTTGCAATTTCTTCTTTGACCCACTGATTATTTAATAGTGTGTTGTTTAATCTCCATCTATTTGTGAACTTTCCCATTTTTTTTTGCCAGGTGTTGATTTCCAGCTTTATTCCATTATGATCAGAGAAAGTGATCAGATGAGAGTGGTGTATTGAAGTCTCCAACTATTATTGTAGAGACATCTATTTCTCCCTTCAGTTTTGCCAGTGTTTGCCTCACATAATTTGGGGCATACTGGTTAGGTGCATATACATTTAGGATTGTTATTTACTCCTGCTGAATTACCACTTTTATTAGTATATAATGGCCTTCCTTGTCTCTAATAATAGCTTTGCTTTTAAAGTCTATTTCATCCAATATATGTATAGCTACTCCAGTCTTTTTATTTATTTATTTTACTGCATGTGTGGAATATCTTTTTCCAGCCTTTCATTTTCAATCTATTTGTATGCTTGGCTCTAAGGTGAGTCTTTTGTAGACAGAATATAGATGGCTTATATTTTCTTATGCATTCAGCCAGTCTGTGTCTTTTGATTGAGGAGTTTAATCCATTAACATTCAATGTTATTTCCATATAGGCAGTTCTTACTTTGCCCATTTTGATCTTTGGGTTTTATCTGTCATATCTTACTTTCACCACTCTTTTTACACTTTTAGTTACTTTCAGTGATATAATCTTCATTTCTAGATTCTCTTCCAAGCCTCTCAGGCTATAGCACTCCCTTTAGTATTTCCTGCAAAGCCAGTCTCTTGGTTACAAACACTCTCAGTTTCTGTTTATCTGTGAATATTCTAAATTCATCCTCATTTTTGAAAGACAATCTTGCCAGATATAAGATTCTTGGCTGGCAGTTTTTTTCTTTCAGTATCTTAAATATATCATACCACTGCCTTCTTGCCTCCATGATTTCAGATGAAAAAATTAGCCCTTGATCTTATTGGGCACCTCCTGTATGTGATGAATCTCTTTTCTCTTGCTGCTCTCAAGATTCTCTCTTTATCTTTGGCATTTGACATTCTGATTAGTATGTATGAGTAGGTCTATTTGTTTTTTTTCAGATGGGAGTATTTTGTGCTTCTTGGACATAAGTATCATGTCCTTCAATAGGGTTGGAAATTTTCTACCATTATTTCCTCAAATATTCCTTCTGCCCCCTTTTCCTTCTCTTCTCTTTCTGATACACCAATGACATGTATGTTTGCATGTCTCTTGCCATCATCTAGTTTCTGAGACCCTGTTCAATTTTTTCCATTCTTTTATCTGTTCTTTTGTATGCTCATTTTCAGAGGCCTTGTCTTCTAGCTCACTTATCCTTTCTTTTGCCTCTTCAAATCTGCTGTTATATGTCTCCAGTGTATTTTCCATTTCAATTATTGTGCCTTTCATTCCCATAAGATCTGCTATTTTTCTATGTATGCCTTTGGAGTTTTCTTTATGCTAACCCAGTGTCCTCTTGATGTCCTTAGTCTCTCTAGCCATCTCATTGAATTTATTGAGATTTGTTTGAACATCTACGATTAGTTATCTCAACTCCTTTATGTCATCTAGAGGCTTAGTCTGTTCCTTTGACTAGGCCATATCTTCCTGTTTCTTGGTATGGATTGTAATTTTTTGTTGGTGTCTTGGCATCTGATTTACTAGATGTATTTATTCTTGGCCCCTTTTCTCTCTTTATTCTAGGGCTTACTATTTGATTGGCTTTCTGCTAAAGTCCCTTTTTAAAAAGATTTATTTCTCCCTCTTCATTGTTTGCACTGTCCTCTTTTTTAGGAGGCACTGGAAACTGAACCTGGGAACTTCCATGTAGGAGGGAGGTACCCAATCACTTGAGACACCTCCGCACCCTGCTTGTTGTGTTTCCTCAGTGTCTCTTCATTGCATCATCTCGCTGTGTCATCTTATTGTGTTAGCTTGCCGCACCAGCCTGTCACATCAGCTCATCTTCTTGCTCATCTTTTTTTTTTTTTAAAGATTTATTTTTATTTATTTATCCCCCCTTGCTGCTTGTGCTCGCTGTGTCCATTTGCTGTCGTATTTTTCTGTGTCTGCTTATCTCCCTTTGTTGCGTCATCTTGCTGCACCAACTCACCATGCTGCATGGGCCATCAGCTCACTGCACTGCATGGGTCAGCTTGCCTTTACCAGGAGGGCCCAGGAATCAAACCTGGGGCTTCCCATAGGGTAAACAGGAGCCCAACCAATTGAGCCACAACCACTTCCCCTCATTTTCTTTAGGAGGCACCAGGAACCAAACCCGGGATCTCCCATGTGGTAGGCAGGCACCCAACTGCTTGAGCCACACCCACTTCCCTAAAGCCCCTTTTTGATACTTGGTTCAACTTAAATTGGAACTTTAGAGTGATCTTTTTTCAACCTTTTTTCCATCCATTTCTTGTCTTTTCTTCCCTGCTGGTTGTGGAATAGGAGCCAAGGATGTGGTTGGTCCTGTAAGCCATGGAATCTGAAGCTGCCCAGGACCTAATGAAGCTTCTCACACTTTTCTCCCTTGCCAGGGGTAGGAACAGAGCCATAGCCATGTGCAGTAATCTAGGGTTTGCAGGTCAAGACAGTCTGTAGTTGCCCAGAGAAACTGATAAAATGCCACACCCCTTCCTTCCCAGCCTGGGGTGGGGATGGAACCACAGGTGTGGGCAGCAAACTAAGCCATGTGAGTCAAAACTGACCACAATTGCCCAGGTAGACTAATGAAGCACGGGCCCACCTCCTCCCCTGCCAGGGGTGGGAATTGAGCCTCTACTGTGCCCAGCAATCTAGTCTGTGCAGGTCAAAAGCAACTGTAGTTGCCCAGAGAGGGTGAGGGAGCACTGTCCCTCCTCCTATTCTGTCAGAAGCTGGGTTGGAGCTATAGATGTTTTCAATAATCTAGTTCATGTGGGTCAAAAGTGGTTGCAGTTGTCCTGAGAGGGTGAGGGAGCACTGTCCCTCCTCCTGCTCTGTCATGGATGGGGATGGAACCACAGACATGTCCAATAATTTAGTTTGTGCAGGCCAAAAGCAACTGCAGTTGCCCGGAGAGGCTTAGGGTGCACTATCTGTCCTCTTGCCTTGTCAGGGGTGGCAGTGGAGTCAGAGATGTTTCAAACAGTCTAGTCCATGCAGGCTGAAAGCAGCTGCAGTTGTCCAGAGAGGCTGAGGGAGCACTGTCCCTTCTTGTCAGATGTGGGGAGGGAACCAATGTAGTGTAGTCTGTGTGGGCTCAAAGCACCAGCAGTTGCTTGGAGAGGTTGAGGAAACACTGCTCCCTTACTATCCTATTGGAGGCAGAGATGTATCTACAGGTTTGCCCACCAGTCTAGTCCATGCAGACTGAAAGTGAATACAGTTGCCTGGAAAGGCTTAGGGTGCACTATCTCTCCTCCTGCACTGTCAGGGGTGGGGATGGAGCCAGAGATGTGTCCAATAATCTTTGTTCGTTCAGGCTGAAAGTGACTGCAGTTGACTGGAGAGGCTGAAGGAGCACCATTCCTTCTACCCTGTCAGGGGTGGGGATGGATCCACAGGAGTGCCCAATGCTCTAGTCCGTGTGGGCCAAAAGCACCTATGGCTGCCCAGAGAGGTTGAGGAAATACTGCCCCCCTCCTACCCTATTGTGGGTGGAGAGGTATCCACAGGTTTGCCCACCAGTCTACTCTGTGCATACTGAAAGTGCTGAAGTTGCCTGGAAAGGCTGGTGCAGGTGCCCCCAGCTTCCTCCCTGCTGGAGGTGGGGCTGGAGCCTAGGGTAGGGCTGCCATCTGACCTGGGCAGAAAGAAGCCAGTCCCTACTGTCACTGTGATTTTCAATCAGCCCTGCTTCCCCTCATGCCAGAGGTGGAGTTAAAATAGAGGCTATTGGCCTCTTTCCAACTTGGAAAGGCTCAAACTTTAGCTGTTCTTAGAACTGGACTTTAACCAGCCCAATTTACTAATCAGTAGCTGAAATCAATGTTGGAACTAAAACTTCCAACTCAAGCCAGGGAATAGCTCCCAAGGCAGCTTGCGCTGCCAGTGAGGGATGGTCACCGGCCTCTGTGGTGTGGAATCCTCTACTCATGAATCTTCACTGCAGATGGGAATTCTCCTCCTTCCATTCTTCCAAAGATATTGCAGGATGCTCTTCTGGTCTTCTCTCCCCCCACCCTCCCAACAGGTGATTTAAATAGCTCTGGCTATTTAAATTCTACTGTAGGACAAGCTGACTCTTGGAGTGCCTTACTCTGCCACCATCTTGCCCCTCCAATAATGAATGAAAATGTATTTCTTAAATACTAAGACTTGAAAGTCAAAATGATTCCTTGATTCCCTGGGCTGCAGAATGGATGTTTTGTTAGCAGGCTTGAAAACAACATTCATCTCGTTGTACATCTCCATCAGAGCTCTTGGGTGACCAGGAGCATTGTCAATGAGCAGTAATATTTTGAAAGGAACCTTCTTTTCTGAGCAGTAGTTCTCAATAGTGGGTTTAAAATACCCAGTAAACCATGTTGTAAACAGATGTGCTGTCATCTGGGCTTTGTTGTTCCATTTATAGAGCACAGACAGAATAGATTTAGCATAACTCTTAAAGGCCCTAGGATTTTCAGAATGGTAAATGAGCACTGGCTTACACTTAGAATCACCAGCTGCATTAGCCTCTAAGAGAGTCTGCCTGTCCTTTGAAGCTTTGAAGCCAGACATTGACTTCTCCTCTCTAGCTATTAAAGCCCTAGATGGCATCTTCTTCCAATAGTAGGCTGTTTTGCTAAAAGGAAAATCTGTTGTTTATCATAACCACCTTCATCAAATATCTTAGTTAGATCTTCTGGATAACTTGCTGCAGCTTCTACATCAACACTTGCTGCTTCACCTTGCATTTTGATGTTATGGAGACAGCTTCTTTTCTTAAACCTCTTGAACAAATCTATACTAGCTTCAATCTTTTCTTATGCAGCTTCCTCAATTCTCTCGGCCTTCACAGAATCTAAAAGAGCCTTGTTTTGAATTAGGCTTTGGGCTTAAGGGAATATTGTGGCTGATTTGATCTTCTATGCAAGACCACTAACTTCTACATATTAGTAAATAAGGCTGTTTCACTTTCTTATCATTCCTGTGTTCACTGGAGTGGCACTTTTAATTTCTTTCAAGAACTTTTTTTTTTGCATTCACAAGTTGGCAAACTGTTTGGCACAAGAGGCTTAGCTTTTGGCCTATTTTGGCTTTTGTCTTTCCTTCCTCACTAGGCTTAATCATTTCTCACTTCTGATTTAAAAGTGAGAGGTGTTGAGATTTTTCTCTTTTACTTGACCACTTAAGAGGCAATTGTGGGGTTATTAATTGGCCTAATTTCAATATTGTTGTCTCAGGGAATAGGGAGACCCGAGGAGAGGGAGAGAGAGATGGGGGAATGACTGGTTGGTGGAGAAGTCAGAACATACACATTTATTAATTAAGTTAGCCATCTTATATGGGTGCAGTTCATGGCATCCCAAAACAATTACAATAGTAATATCAAAGATATAATAATAATAATGAAAAATTTTGAAGTACTGCGAGAATTACCAAAATTGTGACACAGACACGAAGTGAGCACATGCTGTTGGAAAGATGGTGCCGATAGATTTGCTTGATGTGGGGCTGCCACAAATCTTTAATTTGTAAAAAATTCAGGATCTGTGAAGTGCAACCAAGCAATGCGTAATAAAATGAGAGGTATGCCTGTATACTCATTTTTGATATGTATTGCTTTAAAAGTCTGCTTATGTTTTAGGATTTATTTTTTTAAAAAGCTCACAGTTCATAAATGTTAAGTGGTTCTACATTTCAGTTACAGCACCCTCCCTACCACCCCAATAAAAAATTGAAAATATTTTCTTACAGTATAACTCATTTTATCCATGAACAAGGATTTCAAAATAGGTTTTATGAAAAATTCATATTTTAATTTATTTCAAATTAATAGAATAGAGGGTAAAGAACAGCATGGTTAGAATGACCTTACAAATTTTATATAATAAAATTTTATTCCATTAAACCCATAAATTTTTACATAAATATAGAATGGCATAGATTTGATATTATCATAATTTATTTTAATGATTAATAAAACTACAGATTCTGAAAACTACAATTGGGAGATTTGCAATTTTCATTAAGAACTCCAGGGACTAGTAGATAAATAAAATGGAAAAATAGTGCTTCTTTCCAAAGATTAAACTTTTAACGATAAAACATGGAGTCAATACAGATCATGAAGTTATATATAAAGACCTTAATTTAAAAACGGATTCAGTAGATTTTAGAACTTTTTCAGCCCTCTGTATATTCAAACCGCTATTTTTGTTGAGTTTTTTGTGTTTGTTGTTTACTTATACTGTAACGCTTAGCCCCTTAGCTGTCGTATGCTATGTCTAAAATATTACCTATACAGTTAAACTTATTAAAAAAGGGTGTGAAGTCATAGAATATCTGTTTTTACACACTGAATACCCAGGTCTTATTTACTGGAACATATCTGAGAATCATTTAAGGAGAAGGAAAAGAGATATTACAGACAAAGATTTCAAGGTTATCCTCGCCTCTCCTCTATTTTAGACTGCATAAAACTCTTCAATTTTATGTTTTACATTTAGACTGTTTCATAGAGATTTTTGTTGTTGTTGTTGGACAATTTTGATGCTTCAAATCATGATTCCCTCCTCTAGAGAAACAGTAGAGCATTCATTAACAAGGTCATGGAAAGTTACTGCATTTATTAACACCATGTTAAGGGATCCATCACTGAATAGTTTGCTTACTTTCTATATATTTTTTTGTTCTATATTAATAACACTGTCTTCAAATCAAGAAACATATTTGCTATATGTTTCTCCTTGCTCTCCTGTTTTTTCTTTTGATTTAAACCCTGCTTTTCACATATATATAAACAAAGAATTGAGTAAAAAATGTTTTCAAATTTTTATGGCTATATTTTCACTATATATTAAATGGAAATTAGATGCCAACTTTTAAAATATGCCGTTTAGTAATAAATTAATAATATATTCATAAAAGTTAAAAAATAAATCGCCCATATTCTACTACCCGACCAGAGCAGCAGTTTAAAATTTTTTCTGCTCCCTTTCGATCTTTATTCATACATAGGTATGAATGAATACACAGGTATCTATGGTCATACCTAGTGTGTCACAGATCCAAGACTATGAAATGAAACTCTTTCAGTTTCTAAATCAGAGCCTACTCAACTATCTTTTGCAAGATGTCTTATCCCACTATTTAACTACTGAGTCGTATAAAAACGTGGATTTAGGCTCTTAACTTGAAAGAATCCAAACCAATTTTCAAAACTACGTCTGATATCAATCCTCTGGAAAGTATGAAGAGTGCTTTTCTAATGGGACACACTTCTGGACAGGCTTCTCAAATTTCAGCAGAACTCATGTGGCCATTAAAACATAGGAATATTTGGAAAGGACCTTAATGAGCAATGTAGAAAGAATCTCTACACTCCAGGTACTTGCCTAAGAATAGAACTTGGTATTCTCTGCTAATCAACAGTTATTATATTCAACTGTAAGCATTTTTATAAACGATTGGCAGAGGTTGTGTACACTGTCCATTTTTCTATTTTTTTTTTTTTTTTGAGATAGTGGGGGCCAGGGATTGAACCTGGGACCTTATATTGGGAAGCTGGTGCTCAGCCACTGAGCCACATAGGCTTCCCTGAGTTGGTTTTCTGTTTGTTTTGCTTGTTATCTTTGTTTTTTTCAGGAGGCATCAGGAACCCAACCCGGGACCTCCCATGTGGGAGGCGGATGCTAAACCATTTGAGCCACATCTGCTCCCAATTTTTCTACTAAATTTTAACCTTGGATTAAATTTAATGATCAGAAGGTTGCAAACTGCATTATTTTGGTTCCTCAAAGAATTGCATTTACTGGTCTGTATAGTTTACCTACACTGAGAAATGTTATAGAAACAGTCCCATTAGACTTATTTATTATATTTATTTTAGGGTGGATTTTGCAGACACTGTTAATGACATTACATGGTATCTTCTTAATAGGGAGAGATTTCTTTCAACCTCAGTACTATCAACACTTTTCCCTGAGCAATTTTTGCCCACTTTTATCTTAAGGTCACTGAGGTTCAAGTAATAATGTTTTCTTTTTTGTTAAAGCTCAGGCATATTTACGGCAAGTGGACATGATGACTACAAAACGCATTTTGTATATTAGCCTAATCTCAGGCTTAATTTTTCTAATTCTTATTTTCTCCTCAATCCAATTTCTTCAATTTAAAAAATCTAAGATAGTTCTTGTATGTATTTTTATAGCTACCTCAAATTCTTTATTTATGGACATTAAATAAACATTAGAGTTGTGTACTGTGGACATTCAAGTTACCTGTATATTAGAGATCTATATTTTCACTATATCAATTAATCCCTGTAGATTAGTGTAATGCCTATTTGTCATCTTACATGTTCTGGTCCCTATCCAAACTCCTC
This sequence comes from Cabassous unicinctus, assembly GCA_029593785.1. Classification (NCBI taxonomy): domain Eukaryota; kingdom Metazoa; phylum Chordata; class Mammalia; order Cingulata; family Chlamyphoridae; genus Cabassous; species Cabassous unicinctus. The sequence continues at coordinate 18,129 of JAQZBX010023743.1, forward strand.
TAATTTGACCACTGGGCAGCAGCATCTCCAAATAGACACCCAGGCAGTTGACTTTCATTACTATTAAAATCTCTCAGTCTCATAATAGTACCACTACTACTAATTATAATATAACCACCATCACCATTTAGCACAGTGATTCCAGTACTAAGTGCTTTATTATCTTATGTGATCTCCCCAATTTATTTGTAAGTTTTACTATCCCATTGTTCACAAAGGAAACTAGAGTTTGGAAAAGTTAAAAAACTTATCCAAATTCACAGAACTATTGAGTGGCCTGGATTCAAATCTATCCCTTTGACTCCAAAGCCTGTGCTTTTCTACTGTGCTATAAGAACTTAGGAATGCTGCAAAGTAGGTGATGTGTCTCTATAAAGTAGGAGAAAGTTGGATGAAAAAAGAGATGGGTACAAAAGTGGAGGGAAACCATATTTTAAAAATAAGAATAGCATTAGGAGGAGAAAGACTATGTAGGTAGAAGAGAGATGATTTAGCATTAAGAGAAAAAATGCTAATAACTTTATACTTACAGGCATAATTTGACATAAGTCATCAATGGTAACACTGCAGATGCCTACTGTTGTATTTTGATCACTAGGAACGATAGGAGGACTCAATAATTTCTTGTAACAGCAAGGAGGGAAACGGATATCCAAGGTGATGCTGTTATAAACTGCTAGTCCCATAAGCTATGCATACTAAATGTTAAGCATTAACATAAAATCCATGACAACAGATGGGTTTTGAATTATGCATCAGTCTATTTCTTACATACTTAAGTGACTAATTAGTCCCACATACTTCCTTCCTCTCTTTCATTTTTCTTTATTTTACATAACATAATTCCTTGATTACCAAAAGTCATGTAAATAGGGAGGGGTTCAGTTGATAGTATTTAATGATTTCCCTAGAAATCATTAAAAAATGAATGATTTTTATATGTTTATATTAAGCATATATACATATTAAAATTTATATTTAAAATTATATGTAATTTTAAAACATAAAACATTTTATAAATGTAAACAAAGATGTTGGTGATTTTATAAATGGCAGCAACAAATTATTCAATAGAACTCACTATAGAATTTTTTACTGATTTCAGCAAGTCATTTTAATTCTTTTAAAATTAAATACAAACTATGTGAAGAAAAGAGAGAGGAATAAAAAATATGACTACACTCACACACACACATATATACACTATTGGCCAATAGGACAATTAATCTCCTACAGTAATACTTGAAAGGCTTTTGTTTATTACTTGGAGTTTTCCCAAAGTGATGACGTTAAAGCTATAGATGCTAAAATTTATAAACTCTGTCCTATTGAATTTTATTTATTTATCAGTTTTATAGTAGAATGTAACTTATCCATTTGCTGAGAGAGGGGTTTTGGATTAAATTCCACAATATTTCAACTGTCCAATAAAGATTATTATACCAAATTGTTAAGGAAGTCATTGATTTTATAGGCCCAAAAGGAAATCTAACCATATGGTTTGGATAAATTACTGAAAACAATTTTTTAAAAAAGGTTAAGACAGCCAGTATTTCCATTTCCTAAGGTAGAATAAAAACTAATAATAATTTAAGAAAAAGATAGGCTGTTTTATAGGTGACCATATAAACAAAGACTGAGCAGTGTGTTCAAGGGGATAGGAATTGAAACTAAGTTCTATTATGATAATAGCAATAATAGTAATAACCACAACGATACTGTAGTTATAATTTATGATTACCTATTATGGAGTCCAGCTCTAAGCATGTTTTCATTTATTGTTTAATTTTAAATTTTATTTAATCCTGAAAGCAGGTTTTTTATGATGAGGAAATAGGCTCATAGGATTTGCTACAGGACCCTTTCATACTTAGAAGTGCAACATTTCATTTCACACTAAATCAGCCTGCTGTGGTGGAAGCAGAGATGGCTGTAGGGGAATCCTCCTACTGGGATCACTGAGACAGCATGTGGTACAAACAGAGCAAAGCTTGAAATCCCTGTACTAAACTATATTGCTCCCATTCTTTATTCCAATGTCCCTTTTAGTGGTGGTAAGTTTACTATTTAAAAAAAAATGTCATATTATGGCTCTTTAAAACATTTTACAAGTATTATTACAGCTTTTACTATAACATTTCTATAAACCCCAAGGCATTACCATATTTAGAAAAAATGGTGTTAGAAACACAATACTGACAACTATCAGAACAACAAGTCTTTGGTTATGCAGTTTAAAAACTAGAAATATGTATGAACCAAACATACTTTGACAATGGTCATCCTAGTTACTTCTTAATTTTCAGTTCTCCTTATTTTTGACAGATTTCCCAACTACTTATATCATCATAATTCACTATATTCTCACATTTTTTCCTAAGGAGTATCATGTTTTCTAGGGCATTATTCTTGTGTTCTATAGTTTATTTCTTTGTGAGATAAATATACATAATTATGAGATTGTAGTGGTTATAATAATTTAATTTTAGATCTAGTTGTTAAACTTAAAATATGCAACATGTAAATATGCTTAATATACTCTTTTGGGTGTATTAGTGACTGAATGGAAATTAAAATTCATTACAAATATTACAAGGCCAAAATACCATCATTATAAGAATATAAAACATGACAAACATATATATCAGGGAATTCAAGTAGCTCATGGTATAGTGAGAATCATCAATGACTCGGGCTTTCAATGAAGTTGACATATTCAACAAATGATTACTCAAGACAATAAGATAAAACTCCTAAGAACTGTCAAGCACTCTACATTGTAGACCTTAGCACTTTGGACCTTAGACGAAATTTCAAATTAAGTTTACTATCTCAATGTGTAGTTTTCTCCTTAATCCCTTTTCTTTTGTCAAGCCTCTCAATTTCCATATACATTACTCAGGATTTATTTCAACAAAGGAACAAAATCAGCCATTCAAAAAGCTCCATAATATGGCTCTTATTTCTTTTTCTGATGGTCTCATCTGTAACTACCAATGCTCTCTGCTTAAATCAAAGTGGAACTACTCAATGCTTTATTACAGGTCCAGCATAGCTCACTCATTTTTCTACCTATTGTACTAGCCCTATGTTAATCAAATATAATTGTTGCATTTTAAAATCTCTACCTCCTCTGGGAGAATACACTGACAATTTTCCTCTCAGAACTTCTTAGCACTTATTCTCCATAAGGCCATTTGATTTTGAGAACAGACTACTCTGCATTGTTAGTTATTTGTCCATTTAGACAGTTAAGCTGTTTAAAGGTGGAATTTTACCCCCTTTACACCTATGTATCCAGAGAGCTTGTTCATTTAGTTATTCTTCCTTCCTTCCTTCTATAGACAATTATATTAGCTAGAATTTAAAAAGCAAATTTAGAAGGCATGTTGTGTACTTTCCCTCCCAATACAGGAATACCCTCTATATCTGATAGAGATCAGACAATGTCATATGGATTTATATAATTTAAAAAAACACTATAAAATAAAGCCATATGCTTTAAATTTCCCCATTCCATTGAATTTTCAAATTTTCCTTGTTTATGTCTCAGGATTTGGAGGCATATTAAAGAGATAGATTTAATTCCCACAATTTCAATTTAATAAATAGAGTGAAATAAGCACAAAGTGAAAACTAATGGGAAAAAGTACTTCATTATGGTTGGAAAAGATAATTTGCTTTTTAACAATGTTTTAAACTGCTGATAATTTAGGTTATATATGAAATAAGAAGTAACCATTTTAATTTTGAGATGTAGTTTTTAAAAAAAATATATACAAATTTCAGTTATTCCTTTGAATTAGGGATTAATTCAATCTACTGGCACATAACTGTGATATTATAAATAATAAAGATGACTGAAAATCTATTAGTAAATTTTACAAGAATGTTTAATTTGGATAAAGTGCTTAATGAGAAATTTTCTAAATAGTTATATTTAATCTGTAGTCTATTAGCACCTCCTAGTGGAACGTTTAAAGGATACAATTCCAACCAATCGGAATTCAGAATAGTTATCACATTTAAAACTGCTAAACCAATGGCAGTGTGAATCCTTGTGATACGTAAACATGCCTGAAAAACAGAAACATAATTTTATTATTATGATAATGATAAAAACATCACAGTGGTAAGAATGAGACACGACATTTCATCTATTAGAAGCAAAATATTTCAGCAATAGTTCTGTTACAAATTCATGTTAAAAACTACTGATTCTTTATTTCAGGGAGCATATATTGCAAATCTTGGCAAATGTAAATATATACATATGTTTTTAAATATATAAAAATAGAGAAAGAGGGGAGAGTGCATATTATTGTTCATTGGTATCCTAAATGAAAGGTAGAAATAGAGGGTGAAAGGATGAAAACTAATTAATCAAAACATTTTATATTATAAAACTGTAGTTTATAAGTTGTGATCAAAATTAATTTTGAGGATAATCTAGAGGTGTCAATTTATCCATGTCATCCCTACTTCCCAGATGATATATAGATATATATAATAAAGAAAAATAAAGAATAAGAACACAAAACTCTTCTGTGAAGAAAAATATTTAATAGATACTAAGGATTATATAGGTGGTTCCTCTAAATAAAACAAAAAAATTAATTGATGAATTTTTATTAAAATGACTCATTTAATGAAAGAAGCTTCCAATATTACTGTAAACTATAGTTTTGTCTTTTAAATTTTCAAATATTCTTTATTTTAATGACAAATTAAATTTTCATGCATTTAGCTTATTCAGCAAAAATAAGAATGTTTCCCTGGAAATGCATACGTCCAGTCTTGATATATTTAATGTAGAATTCCAAAGTAAGATATTTGACATTTAGATCATCAACTTAGTCAAACAAGTTTTTAAATGTAAATGATAATTTACAAATATTCAACATTTATGGTTGACAAAAATTCTGCAAAATCATAGTATAGGTTAAAAATAAGGGTGACTACATGAATCTAATGATTATGAAGAAAAATTGTTTATAAAAGTTAGATAAATACGCACCATAATCTGGATGAAAAATTTGACGAATTAGAAGAAGGAACCATTCTTTAGTCAAACCACCCATATCCAAACCAGCTTCCCCTACAAATGTAACTTTCAACTTCTTTTTCAAGTCTGCTCTTTTCCGGGTTAACTATTTGAAGAAATTATATAGTGGAGGAGAACAAACAACAGTGAAAAGAGAATTAACTCCTTAAATCTGAAAATGTGTTAGGGAGGCCTTATCTTATTTACATTGCCACAAACTTCATTCATTCATTCACTCAATAAATTTACCAGACATTGTGTGATCTAGATATTACTATGTTTGTTTTATATAAGGAAACAGAATTAAAGAGGTCAGGTACCTTGCCCAAGATTATTATCTCCTGGTATCATAATGCCTCCAACTTTAATTTAGCAGACTACAGTACAAAATAATTCATTTCATTTTCTTTAACTCTCCCATTCAACAGTAAACTTTTAAAATGATACTGCCAAATCAGCCATTATTTTCTAACACACTGTACATGCAGTAAGGTCTATAATACATGTATGTACAATCAACACATGTTCAAACCTGAATTGATCCAATATACCCTCTAGATCAGACCTCAAATTTTACAGATGAGTAATCTGAGGCCTAGAAAAGTTAAAATGACTTGTTATGCACCTAACCAGTGATAGAGTCCAGATTACATACTTAGAAACATGAATTACTCATTTGAGTGTTCTATATCATAAAACCATTAATACACACACACAAAAAATGAACATAAGACTTAATTGTGAATATAGAACTGATTTTAACTATGGTATCAAAATATAAGGAGGTGCACTTATTGGCATATTAAAGAAACAGCTTATTAACATTTCAGTTATAACAAACCATATTATAGAATTAATTTAAACCTTTAATCAATTAATACCATTTTGGAATAAATTATCTATACCTCATCAAGTGAATCACTAACCAGATGTGTCCGTCTTACTTTCATATTTAGAAATAACATATTCATATCAGGTCTCTGTCTTCGAGATACTTTGTCCACCAGACTTTGCTAATTGAGAAAGAAAACATTTTCACTTTTACTTAAACTGTAATTAATTTAAAACATTTAAAATAAATGTTTAAAATCATTTATATTCTTGTCTATGTCATCTCTTGTATAAGCTATTTCATAATATCAATTATGCACACATGAATGTTGCTATAATCCTAGGAATCCATGACAAAGAATATCAAGTTTATTGAAACACCTTATTATTAGTTCATTTTTGAACAATGATAACCAAAAAGAGTCCAAAATGGAGAACCAAAAATTATTCACTTTCTACAGTAAAGAATTTTGCATTCCAGTTCTCATATGTCTCTTCTCTTAAATAGCAGTTTTCTGTTTTAATAAATACAAACATAAAACGGGAACATTTAAAACAAGGTATGTATTCTGATGGTTAACCTGGGCTTGGGCTTTTTCAGATATTGAATTTTCCCTAAAAGCACAGTCTATTTTTAGAAAGTAATTTGTCAAAATTTATCAAAAACCTAACTATGTCTATAACATTTGTCCCCATAATACCACTACTGGGTATTCTAAACACAGAAAATATTTTATGTAGTGAGATGTTCATCACAGCATTTTCCATAAAAAGAAACTTTTAGAAATATTCTAAGTACATACTCACCCAATAGCATATAATACAGTTATTAAAAATAATGGCCAAAAAACTATATAAATAACATGGAAAGTGTTTAAGATATAAAATTTTAAAAAGCAGGGAACAAAATTGTGTGTTCAATACTGTTTCAACTATGTTGCATTTAAAAAAAAAATAGAGTGTATATAAGAAATGTTCTAAAATGTTAACAGTAGTTATGAGTGGGTGATGGAAATATAGGTGATTTTTAAAACCGGTTTTTCATGGTCTTTCAAAATATAAGCAATGAGTAAGTAAAAAAACAACATATTTTAAAAATCTATAAGAAATATATAAGTACACATCGTATAAAACCAACATGCTTGTATATTTAATTTATCTAAATAATCTTCATCAGGCTACATAATTTTCTTTGATAGGAAAGAAAATATTATTTTGCAGATTAAAGATGAACATTTCAGACATTTTAAATACATGCAGCATTTTGATTTAATAGATAAAATTTTAATACCAAATCATATAATAAGGCTACTTTCATGATTTTGTAGATCCTATAATAAAACACTCTTAATTCAAAGCTATTCTTCATCTTCCTAATATCCAATTCTAAAGGCTTTTTAATATAGCCTCTTGCTTCTCTGGGTCCCTCCCTTTGGTGCTCAAATAGATTTGATATACCCGGGAAAGCATCCTGTGTCCTGGACTTTTTCCCCTACCCTTTCCTGTCTTCTGTTCCCAGTCTTGCTCCTGGTGAAGTGCCACACTAGAAGGATCCAATAAGCAAATTTACACTAGGATACTAATGGCAGACAAGGCTCAGTGGCTATGCCTTCCTATTAGGAATTTGTATTTCAATTGGAATAAACTTTAATAAAAAGAAATAACCCAGCAATGGGTAGAATTTTAGACAAAGTCTGATGAGGACGTTATTTTTAGGCTGGGGAATCTCTCTTGTAACTTTAGATTGTACCATATAAGCTCCTGCTTACAATGACTACCTGAAAGGCTTCCCTTGTGTCAAAATAGTCACCAGTTATTACCTCCAAGTGGTATGGCAGTTTACAAATTAAAATGGCCACTGGAGGTTCTGAGGGCAGGGAAAGGGAAAAACAGGTGTAATACGGGGGCATTTTTGGGACGTGGGAATAGTCCTGAATGACACTGCAATGACAAACACAGGCCATTATATATCTTTCCATAACCTACAGAATTGAGTGGGAGAGAGCGTAAACTACAATGTAAACAATAATCCATGCTTAGTGGCAATGCTCCAAAATGTGTTCATCAATTGCAATGAATGTACCACACTAATGAATGATATTATTAATGTGGGAAAATGTGGGAGGTGTGGGGAGTGGGGCATATGGGAATCCCCTGTATTTTTTTTATGTAACATTTATATAAACTAAATATATTTTTTAAAAAAATAAAAAATAAAAAAAAAATAAAATAAAATGAATATCTGTTTTAACTCATTCTTCAGGAGGTAGTGTGGCTTTGGAATTCCTTTGAAAGGCACAGGCAATACAATTTATTCTAATATTCCCATACTCACTATAAGCTGACTTTGGGATATCACCAGTTACTCAAATCTTTTTGTTCCTTTCTGTGACAGAAAAAAAAAACTCTTTCTGGGAACCGAATTACTGAAGGTTAAACAAATCTTAATTTTTCTAATATTTTGAAGCATTGTAATTTATGCTTTAGGATTTTCTGTATATTCTTGGACAAGACATGGAAATAATTTCTTTTTACTTTATGCTTCTCTTTTTATTTTAAGAAGGCTATGGCCAATCTTCCCTCTAATGTTTAAAGTTGTGAGTAGATAATCATGTAAAAATGCAGATGCTCAAAATATATGAGCAACATTCTAGGCAACCTAAGTATTTAAATGTAGTATCAAGAGCTATAATAAAAACTTCACTTAATCTGATATCTAGCAGATAATGTACAAAACTATGCTATACAATACTGAAACACAAGTAGGCTGAAACACAAGGGAGTGGTAAGGACAGGCCCAGAAGTAAAATTTGCCTGAAGTAGTCTTTTTACTACCTCATTTTCTACAGTCCTCCATGCATTTTGGTTTACTAAGAACCAACGAAACATCTTTCACCTTCTTTGGCATATTTCTCAGTTCTCCAAGAGATATACTTTTTGTTAAATGTAATTTTTTGGTTGTTTCTATTTGATTTTCATAAAACCTAGAAAATGTTTCAGTGGTTGAATGGTTTGCTTTTAAGGATATCCTCTGCCCCACTGTAGTTCTCATCAATGTGCTGGTTACCTGAAGCTGGAATATGGTATCTACAAAATGATGATGAACAAGCTGTCAGTACTTTGGATCTATGAGAAGCATTTAATCTTTCTGCTACATTTACATACATAACAAGAAGTTGATTTAGATCAACTAAAGTGATGACGCGTGTCTTGTTTCTAGTATTTTGAACATTTAAGCTCTTTTGGGGGAATATCATATGAATTTTATTTTTAACATTTCCTGATTATGCTAGAACAATTCACAAGACATTTGACTTATTTATTAATTATTATTTACTATATTGATTATAGTTGGCATAAATATGTTTTCATAGCTGGCTTACCCTTGCGATGCTTATCATCTGTTGTTCTGAGTCTCTTTGAATAATGATTTTTTTTGCAGTTATAGAAATAACGAATGGGTACTGACAGAAGGAAAACCTGCTCAACAAGTGAAACAGAAAAAGCAAAATGGTGTATTTTTAGCAAAATTATACTAAGGGAATCTAAGGTACCCCTTCTAACAATATAAAACATTACTTTTACATTGTTTTACCATTTAAAAAGTGATTTTATGTGCATCATTCCTTTTAATCCCCACTGCTCTATGAAGCATGTATTTTTGCTAGATGTGCAGTGCTTTTATTCTTTCAAGGAAGCTACATTTAATATTCTGAAAATGTGCTGATCACTTATATTGTTTACACAAAGAACTTCAGGTTATATATAGTCACCTGCATATCATTACCTGTGAAGAACATGGCCAACACCAGAACCAGGAGGCAGAAGTATTGATGAAGAAGAATTAGGACAGAAAACTCATATGTTCAAATTACTAGAAGAATTCACTACTATATGGCTGTTTCTGATGTATGAGCTTTAGAAATGAGGAAATCTAGCATTAACTACAGTAGATGAAAAGTAAAGTAATATATTTAAGACCAATAAAATAAAGTTAGGAAAAAAGCATATTGTTTTAGTACTATAATTAAATGGTGTAGTAACATGAAATGGCTTGTATTTGTAAAAACACAAACATTATCATGAAGGTTATGAAAATAACTTCTCTGTTGGGTCAGAGCCCATTCTATGCTATGTACAAAAGCCATCAACTACACACACACTCATCCAAGTATAGTTAGGTGGTTTATCTGTGACTGGGTGCAATGAAGCCATTATGAGGAGTAAGGAGATAGCCCTAGTGTGAACTGAAAATGAAACAGCTTTCTCTCTGGGTCAAAATTGCTAATGAACAGTAGGTGTTGTTCAGCATTAACGTGTAATAATTTTGAGTTGTTAAGTGCTAACTAAAAATTTGGAAATGAACTGAATGGGATATATGATATTGATCTCATTATCTACATTCAAACAGTGCTTTTCAACCTTTCCCTTGTCATGGCAAACACAGAAAAATGATACTATTTATATGACACAATGAGATAAACAGATGAGGCTGCTCATAGACAGAGACAACTTGCCCTAGGGCTCTGGATTCCCCCCGCCCCAGGTCCAGGCTGGCTGTCCAAAGACTGAATATATCATAGGATCAAAACTCCTATGTAACTCATTCTTGGTATACCAGTGCTATGGCATACTGGTTGAGGAAGCTCTGAATTAAAAGATATTGTCACTGAAATAGGCACAATAACTCTTCTGTTTTGTGGTTTTGTCCAAGACGCATTACGATTACATCAAAATGGGAGAAAAAGTGGTAAAGTTAACTTTGCTAAGAAATATCCATCAGATTTACTAGTGTCCTTGAGAATAAATATAATTTCCTGAATATTACATGGTCTAGGAATCGATTATGCTTGGGATCATTTTGCTGGTTTAATCCAAACTAGAAGGGTAGATATAAGGTATAGTATATTACAGAATTTGGTCAAGTGTTTGGAAAATCTGTTATATTGTGGTAATTAATAAATCTGTGGTGAAATCCTTTGCTATAACATCCATTCTATTTATAGTATATGTAAAGGACCACCACTTTTTCTAAATAAAGGAAGAGGAGGAACAAGTGAATTTGTGTGTGTGTGTTTGTATATGCGATCAATGTGCTAGATCAGGCATTGACAAAGGACTATAGGACAAATATGGCCTATCACTTGTTTTTGTAAATTAAGTTTTTTGGAACACAGCCAAACCCATTCGACATATTGTTTAAGACTACTTTCACACTATAATGGCAGAACAGAGTCTGTATGGCATGCAAAGCCAAAAATATTTATCATCAAGCACTTTATAGAAAAATTTAGTTGACCTTTGTGCTAGATGATGGCACACAGACTAATAAGATATAAGAAACTAAGCTAGAGCTTTTCCCTTCTTGAAAAGATGCTATTAACCAAACCAAACCAAACCCAAGTTAACATGTATATAAATTCAAAATGGTAACAGAAAAAGAAAATGTTTTAAGAAATATAGTAATATTTCAATGCTGGATATCTAAATTATATTTATAAGTTTATATATAAATGTAAGTGTATATTTTAATTTACTTATATACACTTAAAATCCAGTCATTAATTAAAATAGTATTTCATTTAGGTGAATAGTCAAATGAGCTTTCAGTCTTACCTGTGAGAGTTCCCAAAGCTCTGCCAGGTATGATATTCCTCCATGAGATCAATATGATCCAATGTAGAATTATAAAAGTCCGTATAGGGAATAAGGGGAAGGTGAACCAAATTGTTTGCAGTATCTGTAATGATAAATTCTAATATAATGATCTTTTCTAAAATACACAACATTCATTCTAATAACAAAAATAATACTTTAATTTCCACTAGATAGCCTTTACCTAGAAAACCCTATTAAAAACAACTGCTGTTCCAAATGAAAATGGTAATTTCAAAATTGTGGTCTAAGTACAGCCAACAATTTCTTGCTCTTTAAAAAAAAAACTTGTGGTGGTGATTATAAAAGTAGTAAAGGGAGTATATAGATGACCATCTGCTCATACTATTTTTCCAACACTGGGTTCTTCCCTAGAGGTCCCTGGTAAGTAATGGAAGTCCCTGTTTTCTCAAGAATAACTACTTAGCAGGTCACATGCAGTTGATAGTCATAACACAGAATACTGCCCAGTAAAAGACATAAAGCTTTCTTCATGTTTTTAAATTAACTGTGAAATCTATCATCACAACAGAAAATAAATTACAACTCTCAAAGGAATACTTTGAAGTTTAAGAATGCCTCTATAGTACTTTGAGATCCTTAAGAAGATATCCCTAATATTTAACAGAATAAAAGTAAAGATATAGAATAATAAAAACCTACTAAGTAAAGCCAATACTTTAGAAGCTGATGGAATCCACCAGGAACACTTTGTTATAGGTGGAAATTCTTCAGGCTTTGCAGGAAACAGGCGTAAAGAAATAAATTGCAGCAATCTCTCTACTAATTGTTTGAATCTCTTCTGGGACAATCTGGTAATAAAGATTTTGAAATAATACCAATCAAAATTCAGATGTTCTATTTTGGCAATATATATGATAGGTATACAAATGTATCCTACACACATAAAATTTTAGAACTTTCCTCCAAATTCTCTTTCATAAATGACCCAGTATTTGAAATGCAAAATCTTAACTTGAATACTGTTTTTCAATTAAATAAGAAATAAACACTAAAATTGCTATAAAGTTAAATTGCTATAAAGTTAGTATCTAACATACTTAAT
>JAQZBX010023744.1:0-30625 GCA_029593785.1 Cabassous unicinctus
ATGAATAAAATCTGGAAGTGAGAGTCCTCCTGCTCTGCATTTTCTTTTAAAGATGTTTCTGGCTATTTGGGACCCCTTACCTTTCCAAATATATTTAATAATTGTGTTTTCCATTTGTTTAAAAATGCTGGTGGAATTTTTATTGGAATTGCATTGAATATGTACCTCAATTTGGGAAGAATTTGCATCTTAATGATATTTAGTCTTCTAATCCATGAGCATGGAATGTTCTAACAATTATTTAGGTCTTTTTAAAATTTCTTTTAAAAATGCATTGCAAGTTTCCTAATAAAAGTGCTTTATGTCCTTGTATTAGTCAGCCAAAGGGGTGCTAATGTGAAATACCAAAAATGGGTTGGTCTTTATAAAGGGTAATTATTTGAGGTAAAAGTCCACAGATACCAGGCCATAAAGTGTTAAGTTTCTTCTCCCACCACAGTCCATTGTCACGTGTTAGAGGAAGACAGCTGCCAGTGTTTGCCAGGGTTCTGGCTTCTGGGGTTCCTCTCTTCCCAGGGCTGCGTTTCTCTCCAGGCTTAGCTCCTGTTTCTCCACAAGGTCAGCTGTAGATTATCAGGTGAATGGCTGGCTTCTCTTCTCCTGGGGCCTTCTTTCCAACATCAAAACTGCTTCTCAAAGGACTGCTTCAACTCTGTTCTTGCCATGCCTTTTATATTTGATTCCCCACCCACCAAAGGGGTGGGGCTCAACACCCTAATCATAACCTAATCATGCCCAGATTAACAAATGAGTTTATAAGCATGATCCAATTATATTTTTGGAATTCATGATTACATCAAATTGGCCAAGGGTTACATTCCTTGGTTAAGTTTATTCCTAAATATTAGATTCTTTTAGTAATTCTTTTAAATGGAATTTTTTCTGTGACTTCCTCCTCAGATTTTGCATTACTAGTGTATAGAAACAACACTATAATGATCTTGTACCCTGAAACTCTACTGAAATCATTTATTGGCTCTAGCAGCTATATTCAGGACTTTAAATATATAGGATCATATTTTCTGCAAATAGCAAAATTTTACTTTTTCATTTCCAATTTGGAGGCATTTTATTTCTTTTTCTTGCTTGATTTCTCTAGCTAGAACCACTAGCACTATAAACAACAGTGGGCATTCTTGTCTTGTTCCTGATCTCAGCATGAAAGCTTTCAATCTTTCACCATTGTATACAATATTAGCTGTGGGTTTTTCATTTATGGCCCTTATCATGTTGAGAAAGTTTCCTTCAATTCCTATTTTTGTAGTATTTTTATCAAGAAAGGATGCTGTATTTTGACAAATGCCTTTTCTGCAACAATTGAGGGGATCATAGGATTTTTCTTCTTTGGTTTATTAATGTGGTATGTTATGCTGATAATTTTCTTGTGTTGAACCACCCTTGCATGCCTGGTATAAACCCCCCTTTGTCATGATGTATACTTTTTAAAATATGTTGTTGTATTTGATTAGCAATTATTTTGATGAGGATTTTTGCAACCATATTCATAAGTGAAATGGGTCTGCAATTTTCTTTTTTCATAATCTCCTTATCTACCTTTGCTATGAGGGTGATATTGGCTTCATAGAAAGTGTTTGGCAGCATTCCTTCTTGTTAAATTTTTTGGAAGACCTTGAGTAAAAATGGTATTAAATCTTCTTTCAATTTTTAGTGGAACTCACCTGTGAAACCATCTCTTGCTGGGCTTTTCATTTTGGGGAGTTGTTTGATGACTGTTTCAATCTCTTTACTTGTGATTGGTTTGTTGAAGACTTCTCCTTCTTCTAGGGTCAGTGTAGGTTGTTTGTACATTCCTAGGAATTTTTCCATTGTGTCTATATTGTCGAGTTTTTTGGCACAAAATTTTTCATAGTATCCTCTTATGATATATTTTATTTCTGAGGGGTCAGTATTAATACCCCAATTTTCAATTTTTATTTCATTTATTTGCATCTTCCCTCTTTTTCTTTTCAGACTAGCTAAGTGTTTGTCCATTTTGTTAATCTTTTTGAAGAACCAAATTTTGGTTTTGTTAATTCTCTCTATTGTTTTTTGTTGTTGTTGTTGTTCTCAATTTCATTTATTTCTGCTATGATCTTTGTTATTTCATTCCTTTTACTTGCTCTGGTATTAGTTTGCTCTTCTTTCTCTAGTTCCTCCAGCTATGTAATTAGGTAATTGATTTTATATCTTTTTTCTTTTTTAATTTAAGCATTGGGGGTATAAATATCCCTCTCAGCACTACCTTCACTGCATCCCATAGGTTCTGATATGTTCTGCTCTTGTTTTCATTCATCTTGAGATATTTATTGATTTTTCTTGAAATTTCTTCTTTGACCCACTGATTATTCAAGAGTATGTTTAATCTCCACATATTTTTGAATTTTCTGTTTTTCTGCCTCTCATTGATTTCCAACTTTATTGCATTATGATTAGAGGAAGTGATTTGTATAATTTCAATCCTGTTGAAATTATTGAGATCTGCTTTGTGTCCTAACATGTGGCCTATTTTGGAGAAAGATCCATGAGCATTTCAAAAGGAGGTATATCCTGCTATGTTGGGGTGCAACGTTCTGTATATGTCTATTGTGTTTAGTACATTTATCATATTATTCAGTTATCTGTTTCTTTATTGATCCCCTTCCCTGATGTTGTACACAGCGCTGGGAGTGGTGTATTGAATTCTTCAACTATTATTGTAGAGATATCTATTTCTCCCTTCAGTTTTGCCCGTGTTTGCCTCATGTATGCTGAGACATCCTGGTTAGGTGCAAATACATTTATAATTGTTATTTCTTTTCAATGAAGTTCCCTTTTTATTAATATATAATGCCCTTTCTTCTCTCTAATAACAGTTTTTCTTTTAAGTCTATTGCACCCAATATAAGTATATCTACTTCAGCTTTTTTTGCTTTTGATTACTGCATGTGTGGAATATCTTTTTCTAGCCCTTCACTTTCAATCCATTGGTATCCTTGGGTCTAAGGTGAGTCTCTAGTAGACTGCATATAGATGGCTCTTTTTTTCTTATCCATTCTGCCACTCTGTGTCTTTTGATTGAGGAATTCAACCCATTAGCATTCAATGGATTAAAGGTAGTTCTTATTTCACCCATTTTGACTTTTGGTTTTTATCTGTCATATTTTATTTTTAAGACTCTTTTCACACTTTTGGTTTGTTTTACTGATATATTCTTCATTTTTAGACTCTCTTCCAAGCCTTTCTCTCCTGTCTTTTCTTTTCAGGCTGTAGTACTCTCTTTAGTATTCCCTGCAAAGCTGGTTTCTTTGTTATAGACTCTTTCAGTTTCTGTTTATCTCTGAGTATTCTAAACTCGCCCTCATTTTGAAAGACAATCTTGCCAAATATAAGGCTCTTGGCTGGCAGTTTTTCTCTTGCAGTACCTTAAATAGATCATACCACTGCCTTCTTGCCTCCATGGTTTCTGAAGAGAAATTAGCACGTAATCTTATTGGGTATCCCTTATATGTTATGCATCATTTTTATCTTGCAGCTCTCAGAATTCTCTCTTTGTCTTTGGCATTTGAAATTTTGACTAGTATGTATCTCAAAGTTGGTCTATTTTGAATTATTCACATGGGAATATATTCTGCTTCTTGGACATGGATATCTACATCCTTCAATAGTGTTGGAAAATTTTCTACCATTATTTCTCCAAATATTTCTTCTTCCACTTTTCTCTTCTCTTCTCCCTCTGGGACATCCATAACATGCATGTTTGCATCTCTCTTGTGGACATTTAGTTCCCTGAGAACATGTTCAATTTTTTTCAATTCCTTTCTTCATAGTTTCTATTGTATATTCACCTTAGAGGTCATGTCTTCAATCTCACAAATCCACAGGTGCCCAAAAGTTCATTCCCTGTAGGCTGAAAGTACCTGCTGTTGCCTTGAGAGGCTGAGGAAACACCAGCTCCCTCCTATCCTATTTGGGGGTGAGGATGGATCCACAGGTGCCCAACAGTCCAGTCTGTGCAGGCTGAAGGTGCCTGCTATTGTCCAGAAAAGCTGTGGAACCATCAGCCTCATCCTATCTTATTGGAATCCACATGTCCCCACCAGGCCATTCCATGAAGGACAAAAGTGCCTGCCATTATCTGGAAAGGCTGAAGAAACATACCTCCCCTCCTCTCCTACTTGGGGTTGGGAATGGAGCTACAGGTATTTGACTATTCAGTCTGTGTGGGCCAAAAGCAACTGCAATTACCCAGAGAGTAATTATACCACCCCCTTTTATCCTACCAGGTAAGTGTGGAGCCACAGTACCCAATAGTGAAGAATGTGTGGGCCAAAAATCACCTGCAGTTGTCCTAAGAGGTTGAGGAAACACTAGTACCCTCTTATGCTAAGGAGGGGCAGTGATGAAGATGAAATAGAAAGCACTCAACAACCCAGTTCATGTGGGCTGAAAGTGCCTGCAGTTGTCCAGAGAGGCTGAGGAAACACAGCTCCTCTCCTACTTCTATTCTACTTAGGTGTATGGATGGAGTCCCAGGTGTCTGGCTATTCAGTTTGAGCCTGCTAAAATCACCTGCAATTATCCAGAGAGGTTGGTGGTGGTCCCCCAGCTTCCTCCCTGCCGCAGGTGGGGCTGGAAACTAGGCTAGATCTGCAATCCAATCTGGGTGGAAATAAGCCCATCCCTATTGGCACTATGATTGTCAATCAGCCCTGCTTCCCCTCATGCCAGGTGTGGAGTAAAAATGGTGACTACTGGCTTCTTTCCAACTTGGACAGGCTCAAACTCCAGCTGTTCCATGGATTATACTTTAGCTAGCTGAATTTACCAATCAGTAGTTGAAGTTGTTTGTCAACCGTCTCTTCCTCCCCCATTTTTGGGAAATAGAGCTTCCAACTCCAGCTATAGAGTAGGCCTGAGGTGGCTTCCACCATCTGATTAGGATCAGCATTGGCCCCTGGCTTGGCCTGTAGTTTCCCAGAGAAGCTGGTTCAGGTGCCCCAGCTTCGTCCCTGCTGGAGGTGGGACTGGAGCTTAGGCTAGACCTATAATATGACCTTGGTGGAAGGAAGACAGTGCCTACTAGCACTGTTATTTTCAATCAGCCCTGTTTGTCCTCATGCTGGGGTTGAAGTTAAAATGTCAGTGACCAGCCACTTTCTGGCTATGACAGGTTCAGACCTTAGCTCTTCTTAGGATTATACTTTAGCCAGCTGAATTTCTAATCAGTACCTGAAGTCAGTGCCAAGCATCTCTTCTTGCCCCACATTTGGTAAATGGAGCTTCAAACTCCAGCCATATAACAGCTCCTGAGGCAGCTTGCACTTCCAGTGGAGTATAGGTATTGGCCTCTGTAGTGTGGAATGCTCTACCCATGAATTCTTACTACAGATGGGCAGTTTCCTCTTTCCATTCTTTCAAGGATGTTGCAGCATGTTCTTCTGGTCTCCTGGGGCCCCCAAACAGGTGTTTTAGATAGCTCTGTGTGATTGCTAACTGCCCTGTAGGATGAGCTGACACTTGGAGTTCCTTACTCTGCTGCCATCTTGCCTCTCAAATAGATTTACTTTTTATATTTATTTTTTATTACAATCATGCATAACCTGCAAAATTCCCATACATCACCCACCATCAACAGCTTGTATTGGTGTGGAATATTTTTACAAATTATGAAAGAAAATCATCAAAACATTATTGCTAACTATGGTCCATAGATTATATTTGGTGTATTTTTTCTATAAACCACCATATTACTAATACCATGTATTAGTAGTGTGCATTTGTTATAGTTCATGAGAGAATGTTCTCATATTTTTACTGTTAACCCTAATCCACTCACTATGGAACATCCAGGATAAAACCTGTGGTTCACTTCACCAACTATAAGAGGAAAAGAAGTCTTCCTGCCTGGGAAAAGGGAGGTTCTGGTGGAGGGCAGAGAGTGTTTACTCCTCAATGAATTTGGGCAGCAAAGCATGCTTGGAATCTCAGGCAAAGATAACTGGCAAGTTGAGATTGAAAGAGACACCTTCATGGGAAGGTTCACTGATGACCACGATCTGCTGGCCATCTGGGAAACTGCAAAGAGAAAAGTATTTTTTGGATTATCTCATGACAAACACCTTGGATGGGATCTGTGCATCATTAGTGAGTCCATGGCCCTATTTTTATAACTTAAGCTGGGAAATGTTAAAAACTTAGAATAAGTTGAACCACACACCAAAGAAGGATAATGAAACAAAATCACTTGGCAAGAGAGAAAAATTGACCATCGGAGTAAATTCACTGACATGTTCAGATGCTTAGAACTCAGCAAAAAATTACAAGAGATGGCCCAACCACAGGAACAAACCATAAAATCCCGACAAGACATGGGATTTAGGACAATTCATCAATGATAATCACATAACTCTCCTAATCAATTCAAGGAATTGAAGAGAAGAAACTGGGTGAGGATAAAGAACAATTTGAAAACATGCAAAGAAAAGTAACAGAACTTATGGGAATGAAAAACAATGGATAAGATAAAAAAATAAAATGAATTAGATGCAGGAAAAGAAATGACCAGCACAAGTGTCCTGAGACTACAATACTGTTCTGTAATTGGATCTATTCTGAAGAAGTTTAAATAAATGGGATGAGATTCCTTATATTCAATATTTTATGGAGTTAGCCCAAAATAAAAAAATTAAAAAAAACTTCACAGAGATTGTTCAGACACAGTTTACTGCCAATTAGTCAGTCCGTGTCCCCATCACTTGAAAGCCAAAAAATGGCAAGGGTTCACCACCCCAACAAGCAAAGGAATTAGTTAATCAAACCTCTGAACCAAAGCAGGAATTAAATAGCTATAAGGATGGGTGAATAAAAGTCATAAAAAACCCTCCCTGATTCTATCCACATTGATGATGTTTTATTTTTTTTTCCTGATGATGTCTTAGATACCATCATTTCAAATACATTGAGACTTGAGATTGTCACAACTCCTATATCACCTCCACTGCCATAAAAGAGGGATAGAAATGAACCTGAATTACCATTGGATCCTCCAGAAACTACCTCCCCACCCTACACCCAGAGGGGTGAGACTTTTAGTCAGGATGCCTCTACCTCGGAAGAGCAAAGTCAGAGCCAATTCCATCTTTGACAACTACCTGCAGGAATGGATGAATGAAGACAACCAAGGGGCTATCTATATACACATACTCCATTTTCAATAAAAGACATATAATTGGAAAGATTGAGTCCCTAGCTACAGAGAGGACACCAGAAAATGGAAAATCTTTTCAAAACTGTATTTAGAACCCTCACAACAAATTTGGCAGATATCCAATAATTACTGAATGTAATTGTAATCTTAGAGGAATAGCAAATTCTACTAGGGAAGGATCAAGATCATGCTGATTTTCTAGCCAATAGTAACCCTCAAAACCCTATTCATGTCCTGGGGAGTGAAGCAGTTCAAATAACTGACAGCAATTGGAAACTAAATGAACAATATCAAGATTCAGGATGGAAAATGCACTCCAAAGTACATAAATTCTAATAAAACTACTGTGAGACTCCTACTATTCAGATTGTCAAAGACCAAACATAAAGGAAGATTTTGAGAGCAAGAGAAAAGCAATGTATTACTTACAAGGAAGTCTTAATAAAGCTAAGTGGTGATCTGTCTTCAGAAATTATGGAGGTGAGAAAGTAGTGGTACAATATGTGTAAAGTACAAACAGAGAAAAACTTCCAGCCAAGAATTCAATATCTGGCAAAACTATCCTTCAGAAATGAAGGTGAGTTTAAAGTTTTTACAGACAATCAAAAACTAAGAAAGTATGTTACCAAGAGACTGAATGTATAAGAGATATCAAAGAGTGTGCTACAGCCTGAAAGGAAAAGACAAGGAAGAGAGCCTTGGACAAGAGTGTAGAAATGAAGAACATAAGTAAGAGAAACTGAAGCGTTAAAAGACAGACAATAGTAAGATATTACAACAGAAAGGAAAAGGATAAAATGTACAAAACAAGTAATGTTTTTATAGTAGTAACACTGAATGTTAATGGATTGAACTTTGCAATTAAAAGACATAGACTGATATAATTGATTTTTAAAATGAGCCATCTTTGTTTTCCACAGGATACTCACCTCAGATGCAAGGATACAGTCAGGCTGAATGTGAATGGCTGGAATAAGATACCCCATGCTAATAGCAATAAAAAAGAGCAGGTGTACGGGAAGCGGGTGTGGCTCAGTGGATAGAGCTCCCATTTACCATATGGGAGGCCCCGGGTTCGCTTCCCGGGGCCTCCTTGTGAGGGCAGGCCAGCCCAAGCGGCGCGATGGGCTGATGCAGCGGGACCTCACAGCAAGGGGGAGATAAGCAGACATGGAGAGAAAACACAGCGAAGGGACACAGCAAGCACAAGCAGCAAGGGGGGGATAAATAAATAAATAAATAAATCTTTAAAAAAAGAAGAGAAGGTGTAGTGATATTAATGTCAGATAAAATAGATTTTAAATACAAAATTGTTATAAGAAGTGAAATATGGTACAGTGTATTAATAAAAGGAACAATTCACCAAGAAAAATAAGAATAATAAATATTTATCCACCCACCTTAGAAGCCTCAAAATACACGAGACACACATTGGCAAAACTGAAGGGAGAAATAAATGTCTCTACAATAATTCTTAGAGACTTCAACACTCCCAGTCTGTATTAGATAGAACATCTGGACAAAGGATAATTAAGGAAACTGAAAGCTTGAATAATATGATAAATGAACTAGGTCTAATAGATATTTATAGGACAGTATACTGAAAAACAGCAAGATATATACTCTACTCAAGTGCTAATGGTTTTTTCTCCAAAATAGACCGTATATTGGGACAGAAGTCAGATCTCAATAAATTTAAAAACATTGAAGTTATACAAAGCACTTTCTCTAATCATAGTGAAACAAAGTTGGAGATGAATAACAGGTGTTAAAAAGGAAAATTCACAGATATATGGACACTAAACAATATACTCTTAAATAAACAGTTGTTTAAAGTAGAAATTGCAAGAGAAATCAGTAAATACTTCAAGACAAATAAAAATGAGAACACAACATACCAAAACTGAGAGATTCCAGAAAAGGCAATAGTGAGAGGGAAATTTATAGCCTTCAATGCTTACTTTTAAAAAAGAAGAAAGGGCTCAAACCAAAGATCTAACTGCACACCTGGAGGAATTACAAAAAGAATAGGACATTAATCTCAAAGCAAGCCGAAAGAAAGAAATAAATGAAATGGAGAATTCAAAACAACAGAGAAAATCAACAGAACCAAAAGCTGTTTCTTGGAAAAGAACAACAAAATCAATAAACCCTTAGCTAGATTAACAAATAAAAAATAAATAAAATCAGAAATGAGAAGGGTGACATTATCCCTGACTCAGTAGAAATAAAAGAGATTATAAGAAGATACTATCAAAAACTGCATGTCACCAAACTAGACAACATTGATGAAATGGACAAATTTCTAGAACACATGAACAAACCACAATGAACCTAGAAAAAATAGAAGACCTTAGCAAGCCAAACACAAAAAAAAAGAAATTGAAAGAGTCATCAAAAACATACCCAAAATGACAGTGGTTGAAAGGAAGGCCTAATGACATTTATATTCCTAGAAGGAAAGCTAAAAAATGTAACATGGGACTGTATAACATAGTGAAACCTCATGTAAAATATGAATATGGGTCACATTGCATATATGACTCTTTTTACAAAATATAAATTCAAATAAACTGGAAAGAAGGAAACAATAGCAGCTATGTATATCAGGGGAAGCATAAGGAGATTGAGAGGTGATGAGTTTTGCTTGTTTTTTTTGCTTCATTGATTTTTGTTTTTTATTATTATTATTATTACTGGAATAATGAAAATGCCCTGGGAGTGAGTGGAGTGATGAGTGCATGTATTAGTCAGCCAAAAGGGGTGCTAATGTAAATACCAGAAATGGGTTGGTCTTTATAAAGGGTATTTATTTGGGGTAGAAGTCCACAGTTACCAGGCCATAAAGCATAAGTTCTTTCTCCTAACAAAGTCCATGGCCACGTGTTGGAGCAAGACAGCTGTCGATGTTTGCCAGGGCTCAGGCTTCTTGGGTTCCTCTCTTCCCGGAGCTGCGTTCCTCTTAGGGCTTAGCTCCTCTGTTTCCTCCACAAGGTCAGCTGTAGACTATTAGGCAAACAGCTCGCTTCTCTTCTCCTGGGGCCTTCTTTCCAACATCAAAACTCCAACATCATAACTCCAACATCAAAACTCCAACTTTAGAACTGCTCCCTCTGTCTTTTGCCTTGCTTTTATATTTGATTCCCCCACCCACCAAGGGGTGGGGCTCAATGCCCAGTCAACACTCTAATTGTAAATTAATCATGCCCAGATTAACAGATCACTTTATAAGCATGATCCAATTATATTTTTGGAATTCATAATTACATCAAATTGCCAAATGGCTATAGTGCACAACAAAATACCATTGATTGTACACTTTGGATGGACTGATGCTTTATTAATATGAATCAATAAAATTGATTTGTTAAAAAAAAAAATCCCCAAAATGAAAGGTCCAGGAAAAAATGGCTTCACAGATGAATTCTGCCAATCATTTAAAGAAGATATAATATGAGTCTTGCTCAAACTCTTCCAAAAAACTGAGCAGGAAGTAATTCTCCCCAAATCACTCTATGAAGTTAACATCACCCTAATACCAAGGGTAAGTAAAGATAGTATGAAAAAAAGAAAATTAGAAATCATTTTTTTTAATGAATACAGATGCAAAAATCCTTAACAAAATACTTGCTAACTGCATCCAAAAACACTTGTAAAATATTATATGTCATGATCAAGTGGGCTTTATACCAGGTATGTCGTTCAACATAAGAAAATCAATCAGTGTAATACACCACAACAATAAAATTAAGATGAATAAATGCACCATCATCTTATTTGATGCACAAAAGGCATTTGACAAAATGCAACACCTTTTCCTGATAAAAACACTCGAAAATGTAGACATAAAAGGAAATTTTTCAATATGATAAAGTGCATATATGAAAAACCCACAGGTAACATTGTACTCACAGGTGAAAGACTGAAACCTTTTCCACAAGGATGCCCATTCTCCCCACTGTTATTCAATACGGTGTTAGCATTTCTAACTAGAGCAATTAGGCAAGAAAAAGAAGTAAATGGCACCCAAATAGCAAATAAGAAGTAAAACTTTATTCACTGTTGATATGATCCTATCATTAGAAAATCCCCCAAAATCCATAACAAAACTATTAGAACTTATAGACAATTTCAGCGAAGTGGCAAGATACAAGATCTATGTGCAAAAGTCAATAGCTATCTATACACTATTAATGAGCAATGTGAGGAGGAAGCCAGAAAAAAGTGATTTACAATATTGACTAAAAGAATCAAATATTTGGAATAGATTTAACCAAGGACATAGGGACCTATATTTAGAAAACTATAAAACATTGCTAAGAAAAACCAAATGGATATAAATAAATAGAAGGATATTCTCTGTTCATAGCTTGAAAGACTAAACATCTTTAAGATAATTTGATCTGAACTGGTCTACAGATTAATGCAATCCTAATGAAAATTCCAATATTCTTCTTTGTAGAATTGGAGAAGCCAATTATCAAATTTATGTGCAAGTGTAAAGGCCCCCATATAGCCAAAAATATTTTTTAAATAAAAGAACGAAGTTGGTGGACTCTCACGTCCAGACTTTAAAGCAAATAATCTAGCGTACAGTGGTAGAAACAGCATGATACTGGCATAAAGACAGATTGACCAATGCAATCAAATCAAGAGTTCATAAATAGACTCATAAATCTCTGTTTAAGTGATTTGTGACAAAGCTGTTAAACACACTCAAATAGGTCATAATAGCCTATTCATCAAATGGTGCTGGGAAAACTGAATATCCATATCTAAAAAAAGAAAGAGGACCCTCATCCCACACCTTATACAAACATTAATACAAAATGGATCAAGGACCTAACTATAAAAACTAGAACTATGAAACTCCTAGAAGAAGATGTAGGGAAATATCTTCACGATCTTGTGGTTAGTGATGGTATCTTGGACCTTACACCCAAAGCACAAGCAACAAAAGAAAAACTAGGTAAATGGGACTGTTTCAAAATTAAACACTCTGTTCTTCAAAAGACTGTCAAGAAAGTAAAAAGGCAGCCTACTCAATGATAAAAAAAATCTTGTGAAACCCTAAACTTGATGAAGGATTTTTTTCTCCATGCTATAAAAAGAGATCACACAGTTTATCAACAAAATGACAACTCCGTTTAAAAAATTGGCAAAATAGTTGAGCAAAAAATTTTCCTAAGTGGAAATACAAATGGCCAAAAGACACGTAAAAAGATGCTCAAAATCATTAACTATTACGGAAATGCAAATCAAAACTCATCTTCCAACATATAGTATGGCCATTATTAAAAGAACCCGCGCAGGGCCGCAGGCGCGGTAGCGGCTCCCCTTCCCAAGCCCCCTACCTTCCCATCTCCCCCCTCCCTCTCCCCACCCCACCTCGCCAGGACTGCGCCCAGTCCGCACTGCCCCTGGCAGAGCAGCTCCACCTTCAGCTTCGGACCCAGGTCCTCGCTTCTGCCCTCGAGCCTAATGGCCGCCTGGGCTGCGCTGCTACCAGCTGTAAAGTGCATTCCCTGAAGGGACGCGCCGCCGGGCCCCAGTCCGAGGCCGCCAGGCGGCATGAAATAGGGCCTCTGTCTCCGGGGGACCAGAAGCAAGCCACATGCACCACTCTCTCCATACCGGGCGAGAGGAGGGGCAGCAGCAACAGTAGTCCTAAAAGCCCCACAACTGCCACCACAGGACAATTCTGACTCATTGCATCTTTTTATTTATTTATTTATTTATTTATTTTAATTTTTAAATTTTTTTTTATTGTGGGTAAGAGGAAGGAGAAGACGGAAGTGAAAACATTTACTCATAGCTCCTCTTCCCACAGCCAGGAAATGCTTAGAAAGCTAAATATGCTGTGAAATGATGGGCATTTTTTATATCACTATATGTGTCCAGGGCAAAATCTTCCGGGCACATAAGGTGGTCCTAGCGGCTTGCAGTGATTTCTTTCGCACCAAGCTTGTAGGCCTAGCTGAGGATGAGAAGAAGAATGTGTTGGATTTACATCATGTTACAGTGACTAGCTTTCTACCCCTTTTAGGATATGCTTACACAGCCACTCTGTCAATAAACACGGAAAATATTATTGATGTTCTAGTTGCCACCAGCTACATGCAAATATTTAATGTTGCAAGCACCTGCTTGGATTTCATGAAATCAAGTATTTTATGGACATCTCCCGAAAGTCCCGGAAAGTGTAGCAAACAAACAAGTTCTCCCCAGGTATTGAATTCTTGAGCTTCCTACTCAGAAGGTAGGAATCAACCACCTGACTCTTCTTTAGCTTTTCCCTGGACTCCTTTTGGAGTTGATTGAATGATGGAGTCTGAAAAGTTTAAGCAGGTTGAAAATACCAGGACTTTAGAATTTCCTGGCCCATCTGAGCCATGTAGAAAAGTGGCTGATTATGTGATTTGTGAGAGCACAATAACTAGCTTGTCTCTGGGTACTGAAGATGTTCATGTCAAAGTCGAAAGGTTAAGTGATGAGGTTCATGAGGAAGTGTCCCAGCCTGTCAGTGCATCTCAGAGTTCACTGAGTGATTAGCTGACAGTACCAGGAAGTGAGCAAGTTCAAGAGGACCTTCTCACTAGTCCACAGTCTTCCTCTATAGGTATAATGTCTTCTGTGTTTCTCATGATACTATAAAACCAATCCAACAAATGTTTTTAAGTGCCTATTAGATACCTATGAAATGTAAAGAAGGGTAAAATATGATAAATGGATTTTTTTAAAAATGCTATTAACATTTTAAAAAATTTTACATTAACACATTGGGGAAGAAAATACAGTTGAACAACAGCTGATGGGCCAAAAGCAGAAGTTTTGAATTGTGAATTACTTTCAATGCAAGAGAAACACAAAACACAAGTTAAAAAAAAAAAAAAGAACAGAAAACTACAAGTGCTGCAGAAGATGTGGAGAAATAGGAACACTCCTTCACTGTTGGTGGGAGTTTAAAATGCTGCAAACTCTGTCAAAGATAATCCGGTAGTTCATCAGGATGCTAAATATAGAAATGCCATATGTACCAGCAATCCCACTATTAGGAATATATACAGAAGATCTGAAAGAAATGACTTGAACAGATATTTCCACGATGATGTTCATAGTGGCATTACTCACAATTGCTAAAAGATGGAAACAAACTTAGTGTCCATTGACTGAGGAATAGATAAACAAGATGTGGTGTATTCATATGATGGAATATCATTCAGTGTAAGAAAAAATCAATTAGGAAAGCACATGAAAACATGGAGTAACCTTGAAGATATTATATTGAAAGAAATAGGCCAGACTCAAAAGGAGAAATATTTCATGGTCTCACTGATATGAACTAAATACAATGAGTAGACCTATGGAGTTGGACTATGAAGTGTAGGTTGGTCAGAGATGGAATGGGATAAGAAAAGGGAGAAGATACTGGATATATGTAGTATGTTTAATAAGGTCAATTGTAAATCTGTAGTAATGATTGAACATGATGGTAACACATTATAATGAATGTAACAAACACTTTTGGTTTATGGATGTGATCGTGACTGAAATGAGTAGTCTAGGAAGATTAATGTTAGTTTGAGAATAGCTGAAAGAAAATGTTGGGAATGTATAGCAATGATTTTGGAAGTAGAAGATGATTGTAGTTTATAATATAAGTAGAGGAAAATTCTTCTACTTCAGGGTGTTAAGAATGTGGTGGTATATGGGAAAATATAACTAATGTATTTTATGGACTATAGTTGATAACAATATTGTAATATTTTGTAGCAAAAGCAAAGTTGGTACTACATAAATTCTAAAGGTTAAAAAAGAATATGGGGTTAGGTTTTATGAGGTATGAATATGACAGCATTCTTTCTCTTCTTTTTTCTACAAATAAGCAGACTGTTCTATGTCATTTAATGAATCTGTGTTCACCTGTGTATCTTTCTGGACTCTAGAGAAACAACTGAGTTAGTAGTTGTAATTGATGAGCTATAAGTGCCTGAAAAAGGAAAACAATGTTCCTCAGTCAGACCTTGCTTGTCAGACTTTAACATGCCCATCTTACCAGTCCTGAAACCTAGCACACAAGAGTAGAGATTTATGTAAGATTTAAGAGATGTTAATCAAGTGGTAGAAGACATCCACACAATAGTGCCTAATCCATATATACTCCTTCTCAGGACCTTAGATGCTTAAGCTTGGTTCACTATTTTAGAATTGAAAGATGCTTTTTACTGCATACCCTTAGAGAAAGAATCACAAAAGCTTTTTGTTTTTGAATGGGAGGATCCAAATACTGAAATAAAACAATATTGTTGGGCTGTATTGCCACAAGTATTCAAAAATGTCCCAACTCTTTCTGGGCATATAATGCCCAAGAACTTACAAAGAATATGTCTCCAAGAAGGACATTTCTTTCAGAGTGTTGATGATATACTCACAGCTAGCAAAACCCAAGAAGCCTCAAATCAAGACAAAATAGTAATGCTAAAGGGAGTGCTGGCCCACACGGAGTGCGGGCCTGTGTAGAGAGCTGGCTCAGCAAGATGACACAACAAAAAGAGGCACAGAAGACAGACAATGAGGGACACAGTAGATCAAGGAGCTGATGTGGCATAAGAGATTGAGCAGCTTCTCTCCACTCCAGAAGGTCCCAGGATCGGTTCCTAGTGCCACCTAAAGGGAAAACAAGCAGACATAGAAGAACACAGAGAGAGCAGACTGTGAGCTCAAAACAATGAGGGGGGAGAAATGAATAAATAAATAAAATTTTAAAAAAAACGAGTAATGCTGAAGAGGCTAGCAGAGAAAGAATATAACGTATCTGAAAAGAAAGCTCAAAAATTTTATTGCCACTTTTGTTCCTGCATTCAGATGATCTTCAGAATTAAGAAACATGACCTCAATGCAGTGACCAGATATTTATTTGATTACAGCTCAGTGTTACAGCTTGAGTTAACAGTGTTACACCTTGAGTGTTAGCCTGGCTGCGGTGAGTATGGAAGTGCTCTCAGTGTTAGAGCTCAAGCCTGGCTGAGGTGATGATGGAAGCACACCCAAGGCAAAAATGGAAGCATGCCCAGGGCTTTGGGGCTGTGCTAGATATAGGTTCACTGTGTAGCTACCCTGTGAGTGGAACCTTAAGTAGCAATGCTCTAATTGGTTAGATACTGGGTTCTGCGTGGGAGCATTGGCTGGGGTTTTGAAGCTGGATTAGCATTTTTATGTTAATAGGGTATGCTGACTGAGAAGCATCCGATTGGCTGATTATTAATTAGGGCAATGGCTTGAAAATCTTATTCTTTTGTTTGACTCTTCCTCCCTCTGCTGAGATGTCAAAATTTGGCCACCAGCTTGCTCCCTTAAAACTCATGTAAAATACTTTGGGTTTTAATCATCAGAAGAACTACAAGCCCTGCTGCCCAGCAGAAAGGAAATCTTACAATAAGTGTTAGAGCCCCAAAACAGAAAGGAACTTAGATGACTTCTAGGTATGGCTGGCTATTGCAGGCTCTGGATACCAAATTTTGGACTCATGGCTAAATTCCTATATGGAGCCTTAAAGAGGGAAGAAAAAAATCCTTTAGAATGGACCCCAAAATGTTCTCTGGAATTTCAGGAGCTTAAGGATAAGCTCCTCTCAGCCCCAGCCCTGAGACTCCCTGACCTGAAAGAGTTTATGTAGTTTGTATATGAATGCAAGGCATTGCATTGGGACAATTAGTACAAGAACTTGGAAGAAACATCAGGCCAACTGTTTACTTATCAAAGCAACTCAGCTCTGTAACCTGAGGATGGTCAGCATGCTTGCTAGCTGTAATTCCCACCTATGACCTTCTCCAGAAAGCAGAGTTCTCATTGGGCTCTCCCATGTGAGTTTTCACCCCACATTACATTCTTATTATACTAGAACAAAAAGGAGGCCAATGGTTAATCACTGGCCATTTTAGCAAATATCAAGCCATTTTACTAAATAACACAAATGCCACTCTGAAAACTATAGATAAACTCAACCTGGCCACATTACTACCTGAATTTAATGAGTGACCAGAATGGAAAACTCCCAGACATGATTGTGTATTTCTTGTTGAAGTGTACTCTAACAGTCCTGGATTTGAGGCAGTTAGTTTAGGGAGAAGGAAAATGAGTCACAGCTAAGACATGGCAGAAAATATGGCCATGAGACATGTGGCCATGAAACCCCATTTGGAAACCCCCTGAGGGAAGACTGCTGCCAAGAATAAAGCTGGAGAGATCCTGTAAGACATGAGCCACAAGAATCCCATTTGAAACAAGATTGGAATGAGATCCTGTTCAGGGTCAAAGGAAAACCCCAGATACCTTCAAACAAAAGGCCTCACCATTGGCATGCTTGAGAGCTAACAGGTGGGGCAACCAATCAGAACAGCAAACAGCTGGGGCCCTGCCCCAATATTATGAAGAAGAGGAAAGACTTTTAAAAGGCCTGACATACGGCCCTACACACACATCTTACTCTGAAGCATGCCCATGCTCCATGCCTCAGACCATGCACTTTTCTCATTTTCTTTTTCCTTAATAAACTCTTTACTCCCTTGCCTACCCTATGACATGTCCTTAAATTCTTTTATGTGATGTAAGCCAATAATCTAGAAGTCCAGAACCCAGAGCTTTCAACTAACAGATTGACTGACATCCCACTATCAGACCCAGCAGAATTTTTCTCTAATGGTAACAGTTTCATGAATCATGGAAAGCACAGGGCAGATGATTCAGTCTTCACTCCCATTGAAATACTAGTAGCAGAGTCTTTGCTCCCAGGAACTTCAGCACAAAGAGCTGAATTAATTGCTTTTTAAGAGAACTGCTATTGAATGCAGGACTAAAAGCAAACATGTATACTAACTCTAGGTATGCTTTTGCCATCCTGCATGCCTATGGAGCTATTTGGAAAGAGTGTAGCTTGCTAACCCCTACCAATACAGATATTAAACATAAAGATTTAATCCTGCAACTGCTAGATGCAGTTTTTGTCAATCAGTGGTATTTGGTATAATCACATAGTTGTGCATTCATCACCTCAATCATTATTAAAGTATTTTCATTATTTCAGTAATAATAAACAAAAACAAACAAGAAAATTCTTCACTTCTCTATATCTCTATGCTTCCCCTGCTGTACATAACTGCTATTTCTGGCTATTGATGCATAAGTATTTATTTATTTATTAAGCAGTTTAATTAAGATATATTCACATACCATTTTCTCTATCCAAAGTGTATAATCAATGGCTTTTAGTATAATCACAATGTTGTGCATTCATCATCACAAAAAATTTTAGAACAATTTCATTACTCCAAAAAGAAAAAATCCACATCCCTTAACAGTCCTTCCCCAGTTCTACATAGCCACTTATCTAATTTTATATTTTAAATTGAGTTATATTTATATTTTATAAAAATGGGCTTATACAAAATGTTGCACTTTGTGTCTGGTTTCTTTTACTTAGCATTATAGGTTTTTTTGTCTGATATTAAAATCCTGTAGTATTAACATACATTTGTTCAGTTTTAATGAAAAACAGTTTTACAGATGCAATTTTATTCATAATCATATTTCACATGCGGTTTTACTATGCTACACAGTTCCATGTTACAATTTTTAGAATAGAAAACGTGAAATCCCAACATGTTTGTAAGTAGAAATACTATTATGTGGGTATGACAGTGGTTTAAAGGGAAAGCCTAAGATCATGTATCTTACAAACAGGCTAGATGCAGTTTTACCACCAAAAGCATTGGTGATCATCCACTCTAAAGGACAGCAATCTAATAATAGCAAAGATGCTAGATGCAATAAGGTAGCAGATAGGGTAGTGAAAGAAGTGGCCAAGAGGGAAACCCCTTCTGCAACTCTTGCCATGTTTTATATAAAGTCCCCACTGTTGCCTCACAGTGAACAGGAACCAGAGCTTAAAAGATTTGGGAATCTTCAATATTCAAAAAAAGCTTGGCAAGGAAAAAGAATGGGGATTTACTAATTTAACATAGCAAGGATGGTTCCAAAGTGGTAATAAACATGATGATATACATAAAATTCTTGTCCTAGAGGGACTCCTTAAACCTATCTTAACATACTTTCACCAAATTACTCATTATGGATGTGAAACTCCGTATAAATGAATTAGTCAGTTTCTGGTGGGGCCCAGTTTATGCTAAATGATTCAAAATATAACAGATCAATGTGTGACTTGTACTCAAGAAATCCTTGACCCCACACCAAAGTCCCCACTTAACAAAAGAAGTGCAATATTGAAGGTTGGATGTAGAAAACTGGCTAGTTTATTTTACTGTGATGCCAAAGACTCTGAAAATTTTGGATATCTGTTAGTGTTTGTTGACAATTTTACTACGTGGATGGAAGCTTTCCCAGACAGAAAATGCCTATAAAGTGGTTAAATGGCTACTAAATGAAATTATTCCTAGGCTTGGATTCCCTCTCTCCATTCAGTGTCAATGGTGCTACTTTCATCTCTAAAGTAGACAAAGATGTTTCTGGTTTGCTGGGCATTGATTGGTGACTACACTTTTCTTATAGGCCTCAATCCACAGGAAGAACAGAACACATGAGCTGAACATTAAAGAAATATCTAGCAAAAATCTGCTTAAAAACACAGCTAAATTGAGATAAAGCCCTCCTGAGGATAAAAGTAGCATCCCAAAGTGGGCTAGGTTTAAGTCCTTATGAAATGATATATAGGAGGGCATTTCTAAAAGTTGAATATGCTGGCAATATGCATCCTAGTTCTGAACTAGCCAGCATACAATATGTGAAATCTTTAGGAGATACCCTAACTAAAAAAACAATTATGCTTTCAACTAACTTAATTTCCCCATGAATACTCATTTCTACAATTATACACCCAGAGACTGGATATGGATGTGTTCATGAAGAACAATACCCCAATGACAATTAAATCCCAATGGGTGTTGCTTGTCACTCACCCTTCTCTTAAGTTACAGGACCTAAAACCATGGATCCATCATACAACAATCAAGCCTCAACCCATCCTACAAGGTGAGTCTCCACCACTCATTCCAAAAGCAGCCATTACCATTGGCCCACCCAAAGATCCAGAACATAAGTGTATTTGTGAACCTCTGGATTGACTCAAATATTTGTTTAAAAAATCTTCATTAGTAACTGGTAGTTATTTTTTTCTATTTATTTTTTATTTTAGTAGTCTTTCTTTAGAGCAGTTTTAGGTTTACAGAAAATTACAGCAGAAAGTACAGTGAGTTCCCATATAACCCTATTCCATATAACCCATCTTACATTAGTGTAGCCCATTTCTTTACATTGATGAACCATTATTAATACATTATTATTAACTAAAGTTCATAGTTGAGATTAGAGTTCACACTTTATGTTGTACAGTCACATGAGTTTTGACAAATACATAATGTCATATATCTACAATTATCATGGTGATTGTAGAATAGTTTCACCACACTACGTATGACTTCTGCTCCACTTCTTCATCCCTCAATCTCTCCCTAAACAACCCCTGGAAACCACTGATCCTTTTTCTGTCTCCATAATTTTTGCCTTTTCCATAATATCATAAATTTGGAATATAGCAATCTGCATTTAAGGTTCCTCCATGACTTTTCATAGCTTGATAGAACAAGCTATCTATTTTTTATCTCTGAGTAATATCCCATTGTGTGATGTACTATATTTTAATCATTTACCTATTGAAGGACATCTTGATTGCTTCTAATTTTGGGCAATTATGAATAAAGCTGCTATAAACACTTGAGTGTGGTTTTTATATAGTCAAAAGTTTTCAAATCATTTGAACAAAAACACTGAGGAACACAATTGCTGGATTTTAAGATAAGACTATGCATAGTGTTTTTAAGAAACGACCAAATTTTCTTTCAAATTGAGTACACTGTTTTGTCTTTCCACTGGCAATGAGGAGACTTCCTCTCTTCTATATCCTCCTCTGCACTTGGTCTTGTCAGTGTTTTTTATTTTAGCCATTTGAAGAGGTATATGGTGGCATATCAATGATGTTTTAATTTTCAATTCCCTAATGACATATGATGCTGAGCATCTTTTTATATTCTTATTTGCCACCTGTGTATCTTCTTTGGTGGTGTGTCTATTCAACTTTTTGAACCTTGTTGTCCAATTTTTAATTGGGCTATTTCTATTCTTATTGATGAGATACATGTGTTCTTTGTATATTTTGGATACAAGTCCTCTACCAGATATGTGATTTGCAAATATTTTCTCCTAGGTTTCAGTGGTCTTTTAACAGTGTTTTTTGCAGAGAAGAAGATTTTAATTTTAATGAATTTCAACTTGTCATTGTTTCCTTACATGATCAAGCTTTTGCTGTTTTATCTTAGAAGTCATCATCAAACACAAGGTCACTGAGATTCTTTCCTATATTATCTTCTAGATGTTTTACAGTTTTACATTCTACATTTTGTTCTATCATCAATTTTGAGTTATTTCTTTGTGAAAGGTATAAGGTCTGTATCTAGATTCAGTTTTTTGTCATGTGAATGCCCAGTTGTTCCAACACCATTTGTTGAAAAGACTGTCCTTTCTACATTGAACTGCCTTTTCTCCTTTGGCAAAGGTCAGATGACATAATTGTATGGCCCTATTTCTGGGTTCTCCATTATGTTCCATTAATCTGTTTTTCTATTCTTTGGCAATATCATGCTGTCTTGATTACTGTAGCTTTACAGAAAGTCTTGAAGTCAGGTACTTTAAATTCTCCAATTTTGCTCTTCTTCAATATGTTGGCTATTCTTAGTATTTTGCATTTCCACATAAATTAAGAATTTGTTTGTCAATATCCACAAAAGAAAATGCTGGGATTTCGTTTGTGGTCATGTAGAATCTATTGATAATTTGAGAAGAATATTGCCTTTTAATTATTTTTTATTTTTTTAAAGATACTTAGATTACATAAATGTTACACAAGAAGTATAGGGATTCCCATAGGCCCTACTCCCCAAACCTCCCACAACATCCCACATAAACATCCTTCATTAGTGTGGCACATTCATTGCAATTGATAAATGCATCCTGGGGCTTTGGCATTAAGCATGTATCATAGTTCACATTGTAGTCTACTCTGTCCCACACAGTTCTGAATGTTATGTGATTATATAAAATGGTCTATATCTGTCTTTGCAGTGTCATGAGTATGATTCCCAAGTCCTGAAAAAGGCCCTGTATTACAAATCTTTTTCCCTCTCCCTGCCCCCAGATCCTCTAGTGGCCACTGGCTCCATATCAATATTGTAATTTCTTCCATTGCTAGAATCACAATATATCTATAGTAGAATACCAGTAAGTCCACTCTAGTCCATAGTTCTTTCTTCAATCCTGAGGATTCTGGGATGGTGATGTCCACTCCAACTCTAATTGAAAGGAGGCTGATATCCCATGGGGAAGATGGATCAGACTATCTTGCTTGCAGTTGCAGGTTCTCTCTGTTCCTTTGGATGGTCATTGTCCATCATCATCTCCTTGTTAGTTGTCCTGGGTGAGGTCAATGAGCTGTAGTGTAGGTGTTGCAACTCCTCTGAAGTTCTGGGACCAGCTGGCACATGGACAGCACAAAGACTCAACTCTCCTGGATGTACACCTAAAACTCCAGCACCAAGTATAGATTTAAATAGAAAGGACAGATGAGTCATGTATAGGGAAGACATTATTGAGTCCAACTCTGTCACTCTCAGGAGCACAAACTCCAAAGAAGGGCCCACTAGCAAGGCACCAAACTCTGGAGATATCTGCTCTGACCATAGGACCTGGGTGTCTCCAGAAGCCTCAGGAGCCCCACTATTTGGGGATAGGAGCCACTTAGGCAGTGTATGAGATTATGCTGAGATGTGCATAAGTGTTACCTCTGGGATGACCTCCCGACTCACTTTGAAGTATCTTAGCCATATAAATTCATTTGTCTTTACCTTTTCCCCCTTTTATTCAAGGTCTTTTTCCAGTTGCATTGGTATTTGGTGCCTGGTAGTAATCCCTCAGTGCCAGGGAGGCTTAGCTCAGGGAGTCATGTCCCACACTGGGGGACACTTATATACTGAGTTTGGCTTAGAGAGAGGCCACATTTAAGCAACTATGAGGCTCTCAGGAGGCAACACTTAGGCAGCCCATAATAATAGGCTAAGTTTCAATTTCAAGAGCAAAGACTCATAGGCATAGTCATCAATATCAAGGGCTGGCAGAGCTATCCAGGATGAGAATTCAACATTATCTTGGTTATTGTGTGAGTATCCACCCACTGAGACAATGCCTTGTGAACATTTGAACATTTTTATATACCTTATGTGTATTATGTTTACTGTTAATTGCCTCTTTTCTCATTTTTCTAAGACTTGGGATCTTGGTTAATTTAAAGATTTTTATTTATTTAGAACTGACTCAAAATTGAATCCTCTTAACACAATTACTCAACTGTTTTCTATGATCTTTCTCCTGTCAACTGTACTCTCACAAGATAAAAAATCTGTTTCTCCTAGTGTTTCATTCTTATGCTAACTCTATAAATCTGTCTAATTTTGAGTCTGTGAACAGCTGCCAAATTCAAGAGTTTCTGGATTACCCTTGGAGTATCTCCCTTACAAGTTACTGATTGGAAAGCTTTAAAATATTTTATAAAGGAAAAGAAAAATTGGGAAGGAACATTAAACACCATAGGTATAATTAGAGCCAACCCTGACTATTGGCCAGTAAACTTGATAAAACCTGGTCAGTGTCTCTGATTGTTAAATAACGTTACTACTAGAGCTGCTTTGCAGTATTCTTCTCAATCAACATGGTCAAACTGAAAATTAAACCACAGGAGAAGAATTTGGACATTTCCAACCTTGGGATGGAATGGTTTGGGTCACCCTGGCTATAGTAAATTAAGTCAAGTAGTATCCCTGTGTTGGGAAGAAAGAATCACTCCCAGCAGCTCATTCTTTACATTAATCATAAATTAGGACACCTGTTACCTGAAAATTGCCAGTAATCACTTTTTTGTCTGGTGAATGGTCCAGAACTGATTTAGAAAACAAATCAAGAATATACTGGGTAGCACCACATAGCACACAAAGGATTTTTGGAACAAGCCTGTGACCATGATTACCCACAGGCTGGTTAGGTAGATGTATCTTGGGGCTACCGTGGGCCCAAAGAACTGTTCATACCACCCTTCCATCTTCAGCAGCTAACGTACACCTGGTTCATGCCAAATGGACCTTTAACATCTTCCACTAGTACAATCATCTAGTAGCGATTTTTATTCCTTATATAGGAATTGATGATGTAATTACTAGAGTGGATGCTCTAAATAATTTATCTCTCAAGCCCTAAATGATAGTTATCATAATATAGCCCTTATTAACACTGAAATGACTCTGTTACATAAAGCTGTTTTACAAAATTGAATAATGTTAGACATCCTAACAGCTTCTCAAGGAGGTACATGTGCTGTAATAAAAGAGAATGCTGTACTTACATTCCTGATGAATCTATTATGTTCACTCTTTTACCACATATGAATAAATAAATTCTAGCTATGTCAACTTTATCTGCCCCATTCAATTTCTTTGATTTATTTAGTTGTATTTCATTAGGTGTTGGATCCTGGCTCCACAAAATCCTCCAAACAGGCCTAATGAATATTTTACTAATAATCATAAGTATTGTAATTGTAAAATGTACTATCTCCTTATGTAGTCAATTAATAACACAATTTTAAACCTGTTTTCTTCATGTAGAATTGAAGGGTTACTTCTGAAAACAACCTAAATCCCTCAAACAGCAATCAATAATACTTACACACCATGGGTCAATATGTCCATCAAGAAAATCCATAACTGGTATGCCCCACCTCAGGAGGAAGCAGTCAGGTTGAACAATGACCATTTCACAAAAATTAATTTCATGATTGAAAGTAGATATATAATCAGATGGAATTTGCAGCATATTTAAAATAAAATGTACATGTAACTTACCAAGCACCTTAGGGTAAACATAAAGTTTCTGTAGGAAAGCACATTGTCCTGTCTAGTTTGATATTAACTAGAACTTTTATTTTCTTTGTAAAAAAAAAAATGTATTATGTACAAGTGTAATGCTTAACTCATCTTTTATCCTTATCACCATGAGACTTAGAGGCACAAGGCACAATATGTATCTTTATGTTAACCAGAGCAGAACACTAGAGAAACTATCTAACCCCTTCCCAGAGATCTGAACTCAATGATTAACTTTCTTTGCTTCAAAGCTGTATAATTGCTATAAGAAAACTTCTCAATGGGGAATTAGATTTGAGATTGGTTAGATCTCCTATCCTCCACTTTCCAATAACACCACTTTTACTTCCTATCTTAGTTCAGTATGTCTGCATATTCTGTTGCACCAAGGGCCAAGCTCATGGACCATTCCTGTCACCTTCATTTCTAGAACATCTTCTTCAGGAAAATGATAATCTCTTTTTACATTAATGTGTATTTCTTGGAGTTTATCTCTGAGCTAGGCCTGTCCAAGGGCATAATAGCAACTAAAACAGAAAATCTGACCATATGTGGTTTACGAGTTACTTTAAAAGAGACAATTTAATGAAAAAAAAATGCAAGGTTACTTTGAGTACATAATCTAGATTTATTTCATTTTTGTAGATGGACAATCTCTCTTAGAACTACAAATATTTTGAATGAAGAATAGCACCAAGGTTTCTGAGCCACTGTGTGAAAGGTTGCCTCATCCAAACAGGCTTATTTTATTAAAGAAGAGCAAGATTTTAAAAGGTGAGTCCATTTAAGTTACTGAAGAGAAAACTCTTAGACTCTCAGTGCAGAATATATTTTCACGTCTGGAACTCAGATGTGATATTTTGACTGAAAAGTGTGATGAATAAGGTTGAAGGAATGGCAGATATTCCCTAGGTAGAAAGAGAAGTAAAAGAAGGGCTGGGATTGAGATCTGAGGAGTTTCAACATTTAATGTTTCAGAAATAGCTTGAAAATATGGAGAAAGTGGAGCCAAAAATAATCCAAGAGAGTATTGTGACCTAGGAGACCATAAGAGAATTCCGTTATAAAAGGAGGAAATCAGGGGATTTGTTGAGGAATCTTATATGAAGAGGCATTCAGTAGTTACATTGAGATGGGGATAATGAGGCTTTCAAGGGTAGTGGATATAGTAGGTAAAGCTGTAAGCCATATCAGAGAATATTGAGGAGTGACCAGATGAAGAAAAACCCACTAATTGTTGCTCATTGAAGAAGGTTGGCCTCAATTGGCAAGAGAATTGAGTAACTGTGGATGTAAAAATTAATACCAATAACAATTAATTATATTAAGATATTTTTTCAGAGGACAGCAAGCAGCATGAATGAGGAAGAAGAATGTCTTAATGAAATGAAGTATAATACTTAATATACAGGTGATATCTGCTACATCTAAGACCATGAAGACTTAATTTTTTTTGTAAATAAAAAAGTTTGAATGAAGAAAAAAAATAGACTCAATGACAGAATCAATGTATGGAAATTGACAGTAAATGGAAATGGGGAATGCCAGGTCACATCTCATAGTTTGGAGGACACCCTGAAATCCAAAAAATAAGAAGGGACCTTGAGGTCAACTCAATTCTTAGGCAAATCCCACAGAAAAGCCACATTTTGCTCTTCTTCCAAAGTTCTGAACTGTTCAGCTTCTTTTTCCTATGGGAATATGCAAACTCTATTTGCATTCTCCTTCTATAGGGAAAACATTTAGTAAATCAAATGAGTGACCCATTCCAGGGAGCAAACCCTTACTGCAGAATTACTGAGTTTAATCAGGATTTCATTTAATGAGATGCATTCTGTTCACCTTGACTGAATTTGCAAGATAATTAAAAAGTTAAAATCCTCTGACAATGTTGGAAAACAAAGAGATAACATCATTGAGAAAGAGGATTGAAAAGCTACTTTTTAAAATAGTTCAATAAATACTTTACAGAGGTAGAAAGATGGCGTCGATCTAGGTGGGTACTCATGAACTAGATCTCGGGGATGGCTGATTGTGAACAGGGTCCTGCCCGAAGGTCTGTGCTATGGGTGCATGGAGTGAGAAGTGTGGGTCATCTGACAGCGGGCAGATCGACGGCGTGGAGTGATCAGTGGAGATTTGTGAGTTCTGAGCCTGCCTGTGGTGGTCAACACAGATGGCTGAGCCCCACCTACACAGAAAATGGCTGGCTGGAGCCATGGATCCTACATTCATGACTCCCACTGCTGGCGTGAGGGAGCATACTCTGAGGGATGGAGGGCTCTGACAGAAGTTGGAGAGGGGTTTAACTTCTGTGGATTTGGCTGCCTGGACCCCCTCATAGCTTTGGGGAGCAGATAAGCCAGCTCGAAACAGTGCCAGGCTGAGGGGAGAGGTGAAACTGCTGAGCAAACTTGATTTACCCAGCAGCCCGCTGACACTGAGGCCTGGTCTCAGAGGGGGCAGAGTCAGCCAATTTTATCGCTCTGCACTGACAAGCATTAAAGCTTCAGTGCTCCTGGGGAGGTCAGGAAATGAGTAGGGCTTGATTAGTTTCCACGAGCCTATTTAGGGTCCCCTCAGTGAAGGGCGTGATCTGGCAGAGGACTTCTTTTGGGTCCCTTATAGCCTCCCCCCCCACAAAAAAAGACAGTCACTTTAAAAATGAATTCTGAATTCCTGTTCTTAATTTAGTATAATACCAAAAATCTGCCTCAAAACCTACAGATAGAACCCTGAAGGGAAATTGATAAATGCAAGCAGGCTGAGAGGATCCATAAGTACACTAGAAGGAACACTTCCTCCTTAGCTTTGTTTGACTGCTTGATGGTGTGATTGTTTGGCTTTACTCTGTTTATTTGTTGTCTCTTGCTTTTCTTTCTGCTTTGCTCCCCCCTTTCTGTTTTCCTTCATTTTCTTTTTTTAAAATTAGGTGCTGCTAGCTTGTCTCTTCTTTGCTGTGCTTCTTCTTCAGTGATTTCCCATTCTCTGTCTATACTGATACTGCATCACAAGCTATCTTTTTTTGTTCCTTCATCTCTCTGCCTTCTGCTTTCTGTTGTGGTTCTTAGACACCACGCTTTTTCATTAACCCACAACTTAAGGGTGTCAATCTGTTTCTAACTATTTTGTTTCTTCTTTTTTTAAAATAATATTAGCCTTTTCCTTTTAGCCCTTTCTTTGCTCTTTCTCTGCCTACTCATCATTCTAGCCTTCTAAATCATTATATATATATTCCTCTATTTGGTTTCCCAGCCCATTGTAGGTACTCCCCTTTTTATCCTATTACTCTACACTGCATACACAAGTTAAATATTCATTTCACTAGGTCCTATTTGGCCCCTCTACTAACTTTCATTACTATTACTATTATCCTTCTTCCTTTCTCACATCTTTTGATTCCTCTGGCACAAATCTTTTGCCTTCAAGATAACATAGAAAGAAGCAAGGAAACAAAATAAGAAGAAAATGTGTCAAAGAGAAAAGTTAACACACACATAGAACCAACAACTAAATAAAACTCTATTCATCAAATGGTGAATAGAGGGAAATAAAAAAATACAAACCACACTGAGAAACAAGAAGACATGGACCACTCCAATGAACAAACTAAAAACAAGGAAGTGATGCAGAACATCAAACAACTAACCAAAGCTTTCCAAACAAATATCATGGACCAACTTAAAGAAGTGAAGAAAGAGATTAAGGATATAAAGAAGACACTGAGAGAATATACTGAAGAAATTGTAAACATACACAAAAGGATAACAGATATGATGGTGATCAATAGCACAACCCAAGAAATGAAAAAGATGCTGGAGTCAAATAACAGCAGATTTGAACAGGTAGAAGAAAGAATTAGTGATGTGGAAGACAATACAGCTGAAATCAAACAGATAGTCGAACAGACAGACAAAAAAATTGAAAAAAAATCCAGCAGGGACTCAGGTATTTAACTGAGAACACAAAACATGCAAATATATGAATCATGGGCATCCCAAAGGGAGAATAGAAGGGAAAGGAAACAGAAGGAGTGTTGAAGGAAATAATGGCTGAAAATTCCCAACCCTATTGAGAGAGATGGATGTGCAGATCCAGGAAGCAAAGCGCATCCCAAACAATATAAAACCCAAGAAGCTAACTCCAAGACATATACTTGTCAAAATGTCCAATGCCCAACACAAAGAGAAAATACTCTAGGCAGCAAGAGGAAAGAGAACCATCACATACAAGGGAAGCACAATAAGATTAAGTGCTGATTTCTCATCTGAAACCATGGCGGAAAGAAGACAGTGGTATGACATAGTCAAAATGCTAAAAGAAAAAACTTCCAGCCACAAATTCTCTATCCAGCAAAACTGGCATTCAGAAATGATGCAGAGTTCAAAATATTCACAGATTAACAGAAATTAAGAGAGTATGTCAATAAGAAACTGGCACTTTAATAAATACTAAAGGGATTTCTGCAAGTTGAAAGAAAAAAATCAACGGAGAGAGATTTGGAGGAGAGTTTAAACACATCTAAAAAGACAAAAACAGAAACAAAACAACATATGGCATACATTAATCCAGAGAAAATATGGCTGAAGTAAGAAATTCATTGCGAGTAATAACACTGAATGATAATGGATTAAATTCACCACTCAAGAGACACAGATTGGCAGAATGGATAAAGAAACATGATCCATCTATATGCTGTCTACAAGAAACCCATCTTCGACCCAGGGATTCAAGGAGGCTAAAAGTAAATGGCTGGAAAACAATTTTACAAGCTAACAATAGCCAAAAAAGTGCAGGAGTAGCTATTCTAATATCAGACAAAATAGACTTTAAATGAAAAACTATTGTAAAAGTCAAAGATGGACAGTATATATTAGTAAAAGGGGTAATCTCTCAAGAAGAGAGAACAATCAAAAACATTTACACACCTAATCGGGGTGCCTCAAAATACATGTGGCAAACTCTGGAAAAGCTAAGTGGAGAAATAAATGCCTCTACACTTATAGCAGGGGACTTTAATACACCATTATCATCATTAGACAGAACATCTAGACAGAGAATCAATAAAGAAACAAAGACGGTCAAAAATACATTGAAGGACTTGGACTGAATAGACATATACAGAACACTACTCCCAAATACAGCAGGATTTACATTCTTCTCGAGTGCACATGGAACTTACTCCAACGTAGACCACATGCTAGGCCACAGAACAACTCTCAATGAATTCAGAAAGATTGAGATTATACAAAGTAATTTCTCTGATGACAATGGAATGAA
Organism: Cabassous unicinctus; assembly: GCA_029593785.1. Lineage (NCBI taxonomy): Eukaryota > Metazoa > Chordata > Mammalia > Cingulata > Chlamyphoridae > Cabassous > Cabassous unicinctus. The sequence goes on from JAQZBX010023744.1 coordinate 30,505, forward strand.
ATTGGAAATCAGTAAGGGCCAGAGAAACAGGTTATGCATAAGGATATGGAAGTTAAACAACACACTCTTAGATAAACAGTGGGTCAAGGAGGAAATCTCAAAAGAAATCAGTAATTACCTG
>JAQZBX010023745.1:0-30630 GCA_029593785.1 Cabassous unicinctus
CACTGTTATCCCATACTGTTATGTTCTAAGGAGGTGCTTTGTGAAAGCAGGACTCATCTAGGAAAGGGAAAGGACCAAATGCCAAGCTTAGACAACCTGAAAAGGCAGAAAGGTTTTTCCGAGAAATAACGGTCCTGGCCACTTTTGCTATTAGCAGTGCACAGTTGTGAGCTGTCACCTCAGCAGAATGACCTCATCTCAGTCAGGCGTCAAGGCCGTTAGGAAGACATTAGGGAACCAAAGAATACTTTTGGTTACAAAGTATTCTTCACTGTAGAATGAAAATATGCGCTGAGACCGTCTAAGAAATGGCCATAAAACGCCACAACTCCCCAGATCTATTTCACTATGAACCTTTTCTTGAAACCCATCCATTAACATGCCCCAGAACTGGTTTTCCTACAAAAAAAGGGAAATACTTGATTCCAGTGGTTCTCAATCATGAGCTTTCCCCGGAATTTGTTAGAAATGCAAATTATCTGGCCCCACTCCAGAACAACTGAATCAAAGTCTGCGAGTGGGATGAGGGGGTAGGGATGGAGGGCGTGAGGGATGGCAGCGATCTGATTCCTGTTCAAAAAGCCCTGCGGGCTGCGGCGACGCACGCTGAAGTCTGAGAAGCTCTGCTTTACTCTAAACCAGTACAAGTTCTTCCTACACAGTAGCCTCCTAAACGGTCTTTTTGTCCACCCTGGCTCCTCTAAACTCCATCCCCCACAAGGCAGCCAGCTGTACGTCTCATCATGTCACAACTCTGCCCGCTTGTCCAACAGCTTCCCATTGCTCTAGAACAGAGTCCAAGCCCAGGGTTCAAGCAAGGTCCTACCTGAGCTGGCCACCTCTCTGAGTGCGTCCCACGCTCCCCTCATTTCCAGCCTCCTGCTTCACACTCCAGGAACACTGGAAGGGGTGCCCGCCTCAGGGCGCTTCTGGATCCCCCCAGCCCCATCTTCACACCCACAGGGCCAGCACCTTCCTGTAATTCACAGCTCAGTGCCAGTGTCACCTCCACTGGCTGTCCACAGGACATGGTTTTATTGTCTTCACAGCAGTCATCACTCTCTGAGATGAGAGCAGAGAGGCACGTCTATCTTGTGTTTAATAAATATTTGTTAGCTTTACATCTGTTTTGTGTTTAATAAATATCTGTTAGCTGCATCCAGTCTGCCTTGGATCTCCCATTCACGGCCTTCACTTCCAGTTTGCCGTGAAGCCGAAGCTCCTCAACGGCCTCCCTTGTCCCCTTGGCCTGGCCCTTGGGCTGCACGTGGTCCCCAGCTTTCCTGCCCTGCTCCAACGTCCCTCGTTGAACTACTGATCAAAATGCCAAGACGTGAACGTCTTCGTGGCTAAAAGGCTGTGGTTTCTTTACTGACATTTTAAAAAATGATGATAAAATGACTTTTAAAAGAAGTAAATAATTTGGGGAGAGATGTGGCTCAAGCAGTTGAACACTTGCTTCTAACAGACGACTTTCTTGCAGCAGCACAGAAAAGGCAAAAATCGTGCACTTGTTACAAGATTGATCTGGTTTCCAGCACAAGCATTCTCATAACCCCAGTTTCCTCATCCATAAAACTTAGATCCCAATAAGTTACAGCAGAATAACTGTGGGAAATAACAGGATAAAGTATGTAAAGTGACTACTAATAGCACTGATTTTTTGAGTGTTATTTCACACCATGTGTTCTGCTAAGCCCTTTAAACATGCTATCTCCTTAATTCTTATTCATTATGGATATATTATTCCCATTTTATAGAAATTGAGAGAGCTTAAGTAATTTGCCAAAGGTTGGAAAGCTGTACTCAGAACTGAGTTTTCAAACTGAAGTTTATCTGACTCGATACCCCTACTGCCCCTGAAATGCCTAACAGGGGCTCTAGCACATGTGACTAATTTTATAAATGTAGGTTTATCTTCCTCACGCCCTTCCAACAGAGCCTCTGAGAATCACCTCCTAAAGCCAGGTGTGTGTGTGGGGGGGCTCGCCTTCCACCCTGCCTGCTGTCGCCTCCCACCCCAGGGACAGAGGAGCCCTGGCCTTGAGGTGTGAACCCAGCACCCCTGTGCGCCCCTGTACGAGTCTGCAGGGGCTCTGAGCTCAGAGATGCCGGCACTGCCTCCCTGCTCACCCCAGTTTCTGCCCCCTCCACGCGCAGGACACCTTCCTTCTCACCCCGACCAAGCACACGGAGCTATGCTCTCTCTCTGGCCACCAGCTACACGCCCTTCCCGCCCAGTGTCCCCCATGGTCAGGCACTGAGGCTTTGGATGAGTGAATGTTCCCAAACCAGACTGCTGAGACCCTGGGGGTGATCGCTGGAGCCTCCCCCTCCCTGCTCAGGCGCCCCCCATCTCCAGGTACATTGCTGCCCATCTGCCACCCTGCACTTCACCTCTTGTTAGAAAAACAGACCATTCCAAAGTGAAAGGAGAAAGGGCATAACTACCCACACAGTGCTTTACTAAATACCCTTACTCCTCTGCTCTCAGGACATGCCACTTAGATATTGATTGCACAGCAGATTGTCTACGTCAAAGTCCAAAGCTATCATCGTGCTGGGTGAATTTGGACACATTTTATATCCTAAGTCTGCTTCCTCATGGGGGAGAGGAAGAGAACTATCTACCCCTTCAGATGGTTGTGATGCCAAATGCCTGGCACCGTGGGCATTCTTTCTTCTCCTCACTCTCCCCCACCCTTTCAGTATTCTCTGCTATGTCTGGAGACTCTGTAAGCATGGATAATGTCTCCAGTTGGTATTTCAACAAAGCATTGTAGACAATACTTTAAAATAATGAAACTTGTATGTTGAAATGAGTCAAGGTGGTCACAGGAGAGGGACAGGTTAGTTCAGTGATGAACCACTGCTCAGACAGGTGTGGCAACTTCACTTCGGGAGCAGCCCTTAGAGCTAATTTCTGAGTCATTTAAGAAAATGAGCTTCATTACACTATGGTATATTTTGACAAAAACAACATATATAGTGAGACATGTTTATTATGCTCCTTATTTATTTCCTTGGGTCCAAATGATCTTACTAGTTCTCAAAATCAAAATTACCATAAAAGGATGAAGACTTGAAGCCAGGAAACATGTTAAAAATATGAAGATCATTCCAACAGATAAATTCCACCACTAATTTGGCACAATAGAAGCAACCTGGATATTTAGGCAAACACCTCTAGTGGTGACTATTGTGAAGGGAGTAATTGTTTGGATATCTAATACAAAATATAGCTGCACAAAAATACTGCAATCAGTCCAATGTAATTTACCCTAAGCCAATATTATTCCAGAAGAAATGTTTTAGATTATTGTCTGGAAATGTTTTAGATTGCATATTCCATCAGTAATAAAATTTTGGGTGTACACATCAAATTTATGCATAGTTATTTACAATTACATTGTATACAGTTATTTACTTATCAACTACATACATATACTCTAAATTATACTCATATGCATGGATTTATAAATTGTGTACCTTATTAAGCAGATAAAATAGAAATTAATGAATATGATTTGCAAATATATATTCCATATATAAACAGATTATATTAAATAGGCAAAACAAATCTATTTCTAGCAAATAAATTAAAAAACCCTCATGTATACATATAATGTAGAAGTTCTAATATTCTCTTTCCTAATTCCAATGGAGCATCTCATGCCTCCCTGCAACAAACACACACTTATGCCCCACCTGGGAGACTCCAGTTTTCAGTGTTGGAAATTGTGATAAAGAGGGTAAGATTCCTTCTAAATGATTGCTCAACAAAATTGCCACCTGTCATATCTGTTTAGAAACATACCTTGTCTATACTAAAAACAAAAACAAAAACAAAAAACAGATGACTAAGCAGATTCACCAAGAGTGCAATTTAGGGAGAACTTGATGCAATTCATCAGAAGACAAAGCTTAACATAGTTACAAAAATCTGCTATTTTTGAGTTGAGTTGACATGAGACTATACTGAATAATGTGCAAATTCATCTCATTAAAATATAGCAATAGAGTTCAAGAGAGTTCTGCAGGTGTAATATGTGAAGGAGCCAAAATTAGAGACAACTCTGGGTACAGTAACTGAAGGCAGGTGTTCCGAACTAACTGTGGTTAAAGAATGAGTCCCTCAGAGTTAGGGACTCCAAGGGAATCCGCTTAAACTAGCAGGCACGCGATAATGTGTTTCCAGTAGAAAAGCCTGTTACAGTTGCTCTGTCTTTGGAAAAGCCCTCACACAGGTGTAGGGAAACACTATTATAAGAAGCTAACTATGAAAACAGTGACAAGAGAGAAAGGACTAGAAACCATCTGTTCCTGAATATGTATGGGGGAGGAGGCAGAGGGAGCGGTTTGTTGTTCTCAGTTGATATTCATGTGCTTACTCAAGTTACAGAAAAATATTTTATTCATAAATCCAAAAGATCCTTCAGCCAAAAGTTATTGGCTTATTTCGAATGGCATTGTATCACAACATCTGGTACAACAAATTAATTCATACAATCTCTTAAAATTACCTTATTAGAGGATATATAGGATTTTATAATGTTTTAAAGTCCATTCAACTTACAACACTTTTATTTTTCTAAAGTAATTATGTGAGAGTAAGAAGTTTTGTTTTGATGTAGAAAATGCCAAGTCATTATGAAGAAAAAAGAACCGTATTCTAATTAGTTGTGTAAATTTGCCAATTCACGTTACAAGCATAAGCAGTATTCATGGGAATAAATAATTAAGAGCAGATTTAGTAGGTTGCAATAAAGACACTTACAAATATTATTAATTGACCCTTGGTTTTTGGAAAAAAAAAAAAATAGCCGTAACAAGATTTCTTGGAGTACAATTTCTTGATTACTTACCTTGCCATATTTCTGTGCATACGACCCCGTAAGCAGTGAGTGGAAAACAATGATGGTTTCATCCAAATCCCAGACGAACACACGCTGAAGACAAAAGATAAATGTCAAAGAATCATAAAGGTCTAAGGAGACAGAAATCTCTTTAGAAGTAGAAAACACCTTGCTTTACTATTGGATATCTTGATAAAAGTTTTTAGATAATTATCCTACTCCATTAAAGTTTTTTTCAAATTTGACAGACCCTTGTAATACTGGAAGAGCAAGAGTGCTACAAATAATAATGAGGTTAAAAACCAGATGCTCTGATCTGAATGAATTCTTTGAAACTTTTATTTACAGTTATTACCAAAAAGACACAGTTGGACTTTATGATAGAAATGTGCTTGAAGCTCTGTGAATTTTAAAGTTTTATAACTCATGGATTCATGAAATATAGGCCTGCAAAGAAATATATATATCTTTAAAAGAATCAATGTGTAATCACCAAAAGAGAAATCGCAAAGTGTGAGCGCTAGGTCAAATTAGGCCAGCAGAGGTGTTGTTTGGCTTGCACAGTGTTTTGAAAGATTTCAAATTATTTACCAACATTACAAAATTAGGAGTTTTCAACTGAAATTCCAGGTTCTGACCACAGCAGGGAATCTGGGATACTCAGCAACCCAGCCCCATGGATTCTTGTACATTACCTGTCCACTTCCTAGAGGTATTTGAATTTGCTACTTTTGTTCAGGTGAAGGAAATTATTTCTTATGAAAAAGCACAATGCCTGTTACTTTATTTTACTAACGCTAGAAATTTAATTTTTTTTTTTTTTTTTTAACTAAGGTATGTGGTTATGTGAGAAGTAAACATATTAAGCTAGGAATACTTTCTCCTGTTGTTTTATAATAAAAATCAACCAGCTTGGTGTGGGCACCTCTCAGAGAAGCACTCAACAGGAAAAATGGTACATACTGAGATATTACATAGACATAGAAATTTTAAGATATATATCAAATGATTGAAAGTTTTTTTCTAGTCTCAGAATATCACTTTTCCTCTCCATACAGATTAATTGTACCTTTTTAAATCTATTGACCTACATTTATGTCTTTTATTACTTTAGTACTACCAAATATAAATAGTGTTTCTCAGAAAGTTTTTAAAATTCTAGTTTGTGCCAATTTAGATCAAAAGACGCATTTATCTCAGGCCTAGAATTTATAAAGCACTATCACTTTTAAGTTGCTATTGTTTTTAATTTTGTCAAATATTATGGATGAAATCTCAAACCTGAGAGTTGTAAAATGCCCACTACAGAGTAGTACACTCAACTGATGATATATCTTTGTTTTTCTTTTTCAAGTTTGGAACTTTATGAAAAGCTGTAAGGTGCAGAACATTTTATTCAGTAAGATAAAAACATCATGCTGCACTGTTTAAAGATACAGGCATACCTCCAGGTCGCTGTCGGGAGGTGGGGAGGGGTTATTTTTCCGGCCTCTTCCTCGGGACTTTGACCCTGAACTCCTACATGTTCTCTCATCGAGATCCTTGATGGGGGTGGAGGGACTCTGCACGGTGTCAAACTCTCCTGCAAATAACATCATTTGAGTCAAGAGGAACACCCCACACTCAGATCAAGTGTGAGTCTCCATAATGCATGATCTTAACAAATTCCTGTGCAAGAGAAATGACCAAAGAGATTTATCATCTCACTTACACAAAATCTTAATTCAGCCAAAACATTTACGGTAAAAAATTCGTATAATGTTTGAGATGGAGGGATTTGTGAGACCATCTAGTACAACTCTACAAGTTGCAGAAGCAGAAGCAGAAGTCTCAAGGGCTGGAGTGACCCCACTGAGGTCCCACAAATCCCTCCTAATTTTAATCAACATGATCTATTAAGCCTGAAATTCTTCTGTTCTGCACATGCCGTCAACTTCCTGTCTACTCCTGCCTACACATTTATCTACATTTGGATCTATCTTCACCTCCTTTTGTCATAGTTCAGAGGATGAGATGACTTCTTCCAGATCAATTCCATTCCTCCACCTGCAAACTTGACTCCCCTTAACTCCCTGCTCCTAGGGGATCCGGCTCTGTAAGTCAAACCCTTTCTCATATTTCCGTCAACCTCTCTCCTTGCAGTGGGCCACAGACAAGTTTAAAAGTCCCTCCCCTTGACCTTGCATTTCCATCTAGATACTATCTGCTTGCTCTCTTCTCCTTTCAAATTGAATTTCTTAGAAGAAAAGTACATGCCAGGGCTGTTCAAAAGAAATACAATGTGAGTCATAAATGTGTCCACATATATAATTTTAGATTTTCAAGTAGCCACATTAAAAAAGTAAAAAGAAACATGTAAAATTAATTTTAAATTTTTCATATATTTTAATTAACCTAATATATCCAAAATATTATTTCAACATATAATCAATTTAAAAAATTATCAGTGAGATTGTATTTTATACTTAATCTGCACTGACCTCATGACAAGGACTCAATAGTCACATGTGGCCAGTGGTTGTGCTCTTGGATAGCACATTTGTCTCTACTTTTTGACATCTCATTGATTGTAATCTGGCTTCAGTGCACCAAAACTTTAGTGAAAACATCCCAACTATGAGTGTCCAATAACCACCTAACTGACAAATACAATAGCTGATTCCACTCCATATGATGTCTTCAACATTCATCAACATTGCAGCATGTATCAGAACTTCATTCCTTTTAATAGCTGAATTTTTTTGTATGTAAATATCACATTTTATTTTTATGTTCTTGCATTGATGAACACTTGGGCAGATTCCACCTTTTGTCAATTGTGAATAATGCCACTAAGAACATCAGTTCATAGCTATGAACATCTCTTTGTTCAAGTCCCTGCTTTCAACTCTTTTGGGTAAACACCTAGAAGTGGGAGTGCTGGGTTATGTGTTAATTCTATACGTAACCTTCCTGAGGAACCATCAAACTGTTTTCCATAGCATCTTCACCAGTTTAAATTCTCACCAAAGATGTAAAAGGGTTTCTATTTCTCCACAACCTTACCAACACTTGCTATTTTCCATTTTTTAAATAATAGCCGTCCCAGTGGGTGTGAAGTGGTATTTCATTGTGGTAGCATTTCCCTAATGGCTAATGATTCTAAGCATCTTTTCATGTTCTTATTGGACATTTGCATATCTTTGGAGAAATGTCTAATTAAGTACCCTCCGTTTGCCTTTTTGTTTTTCAGTTATCTTTCTTATCTTTCTATCAGTTACCTTATCTTTCTGGACCTCTGTGCTCCATGGGATCCTGTACATACCTGTCATTGGAACCATTAGTTGGCAGCTGATGCCTGGTATTCTCCTCTGTCTAGCAGACCTTGCTTCTTTTGTTCATTTCATTCTCACTACACACAATCTGGGTGGGCTAACCCTCTCCTATGCTGTTGATCCTATATGCTGATGGCCCCATATGCTGATGACCCCTTATGCTCTTGATCCTATATATTAATGGCCCCATACACTGATGACCCTATTTCCTGGTGACCCTACTTGCTGATGACCCATACATCTACATGTACCACCAGACCACATCCTAAGTTTCAGACTTTCTGCCCAACTGACTTCTGCATGTCCATGGATACTTACAGGTCTGACATGTCTGAAGCTAGTGACAGAGCATTTTTTTAAGGAGGTACTGGGGATTGAACCAGGGACCTCAAACATGGGAGGAAGCAGGTGCTCAACGACAGCTACACCCACTCCCGACAGAGCATTTTATGAGGGAGAATACTGAGCAGTGGATGAGCCTGGGGGAGGGTTGGTGAGATAAACAGTGAGGTCAAGTATAACAAGTAGAAGTTGGAGGAAGACTAGCTGTAGGACTTCAAGCATGTCACTCAATCTCTTGAATCTCCATTTCTTTGTATATTAAACCTGGGTAATAATAACTACATTTTTGGATGACTGAGAGGGATCAATCTGATTTATATCTAATTTGACTTAAAACATATGTACGAAATAAAAATTTCTAGGAGTGTCAAGTAGCAATCCATATTAAGTTAAAGAATTTTTAAATATAAAAATGTTATGACTATCATGCTTTATTATAAAATTGAACTATAATAACTCTGAGGACAGCCAAGCAACTTTCAATCTATATGAATAAATCTGAACAAAATAGGCAAAACTTGGGTACTATTTTTGATTAGATGTTCTAATAAATGGTTATTTTTACATAGCTAACATCTAATTGTTTATAATGAAATTCAGAGTTTAATCAGCATCCACTCAAGCGACAGGCACTTTAGAAAGTCGGCTTTCTATTCTGTTTGAGAGCTCACGGTATATCACTGTGGAATAATAAAGAATTTGCTTGTACAATTTATCTGAGCTGTATTTTTTGCCACTAATTCACAATTAAGTTTTTAAAGTAAAATATGTGCATTACCTGGCTAGTGGACTCACTTTAAGTCTTGTAAAATGACAATTTCTCTTCTTTCTTTTCAGTCTATAAACCAACCACCTTAACCTCTAAGTAATTAGCTCTCATGGCAAAGCCAAAGAGCTATATGGCCCAAACATATCAGAATCTAATGTATTTAATTCACTGACCTTTCCTATTTTTTTTTTTTTTTTTTTTAGGAACTCATTTTACAGTTTCTTACTAGAAAAACTGTAATATTATACATTCAAAAGTAGGTCCTTAACAATTGTTCATCAGTGATGATGGCAAGAGTACATATAAGTCAGAGCTGGCAAATATAAACTTAAGTCTCTTTCTATTTGTATCCAAAATACCCTCTGATAACTAATTACTCCTTTGACATTCATCTTTTAAAAACCGCTGACTAAGATATATAACAAAGTGATAGAGTGTATACGCCATTCATGAGTAGTTGAATTTTTCTAAAAATACAGGGTGTTTTCATTGTGTGGGATTCTGTCTACTATCACATTATCTTTGTGATAGTAGACAACATAATAATATGTTCTTTTATTAGGGGACTGAATATAACCCTATCATATGTCATGTTTCAGTTTTCTTATACAGGCAATAAATGAGGCTTAGGTATTTGAACACACACCAGCACTATTTTAAAATCACACTTAAATTTTTTTTTTTATGATTTCTTTGAAACAGACTTTTCCTCAGGTTACTGTATCCCTCAAATTAAATGCTCTCTTTCAAATGAAAAACAAATTAAAGTTAACCTTCACAGATTAAGCAAGCTTTTAAAAAATTTTTGGCTGGCATTCCATAAACCTGTCTTTATATTCACTGTAGATCAATTTTCAGGTGTTAACCATCATAAGGTGGCTTTGTTCTTGCAACAATGCATGAGCAGAAAGGACAAAAATTTGCAAAATTCCAGTCATTGTGATCAGTTATGGGTGGCTGTTTGTAGACTGCTCCACAAAGAGGGAGTTGGGTAGGAACAATTCAGCTGTTCAAATGACCTGGGAGCCAGCAACTGTCACCGCAAGGGATACACAGAATGGAAGGGGGAAGGAAAAAGACTGTGGTCATAGGAAGTGTCTGGGTTTGAATAAATATAACACTTGATACCTACTGATTCTCTCCAAGTGGCTGAAGGACCTTAAAAGGGCTCTAAGAATTTGGTGCTACAAGGACAAAATATGGACAGATGTGTTTTGATGGGGGCAAAAAAATAGCCTTTAAAAAAACAATGAAGTTTAGCTCCAACTTTATTAAACTCTTACTGTGCATAATGCACTATCCACTTCTTAAGAAAAAAATATTGCAATGTTTTTGGCTTCGTTCACTGCTCATGAAGTCTGTGAGATCCACCTGTGTTTATCCTGGAGCAGCTGCTTGATCTTTCCTTAATGCTGGCTAGAACTGTGTCCATACCTATGATTTATACATCGTTCCATTGACTGGCATTTGGGTTGTTCACAGTTTGAGGCTATTATGAATAAAGCTGCTATAAACATTCCCGTGCATGTCTTTGTGGGCATATGCTTTCAGTCCTCTTGGGTAGACAAACCCAGCAGTGGGACTGCTGAGCTAACAGAAGGCCTATGTTCATGGTTAGAAGACACTGAGCTTTTTCCAAAGTGGTTGCATCCACTTACGCTTCCTTCAGCAACAAGAGTTCCAGTCGCTCCACATACTTGTCAAAATTGGTATTGTTAGGTAGTTTTTAAATTATTATTACTTCTCATTTTAGACATTGGGGGTGCATAGTTGTATCTCATTGTGGTTTTAATGAGCCTTTTCTTGATGAGTAATAATGTAAAACACTTTTTCATATGCTTCTTGCCTATTCGATAGCTTCTTTTATTGAAATAATTATTTCAAACTTTTGCCTATTTAAAAAATTAGGTTGTTTGTCTATTTCTTATGGATTTGTCAGAGTTGTTTATTGTGATGCATTCTCTACATATATATCTGCCTTCAACCTCACTCTGACCCAATTTCATTCCCATTTTTAAAATGGCGGAACTGAAGACATGTGGGACTTAACTTACTGAGATTAAATTGCTTATAAGGGGTAAAACTGGTATGATTCCAGAACTTTTGCATTCGCCACCGTGCTATACTTCCTCCCCAAAATAGCAAGAGACCCTCCAAGTTACAAAGAGGTCAAACCTAGATCTGCTTATACTGATCCAAACAGTCACCGAGACTTTATACAGCCCTGGGAGAGTGAGAGCCAAGAAATTCACTGAGAGAATGTCACAGAAGTAAGACAGCATCACTACCTGTAAGGGCATGCAATGCATCTGGGATCTGGGCTCCTTGGGCAGTCACCCAAGTGGAATTGTACTGTACCTGACTTCTACACCTTTTGGAGATGCCACCCTCTCTTCTGATAGAGGGTAGAGCTAAGAACCTGAGCTCAACCAGTCATTAAACAGTTGTTGACAATTTTTTTTTTTTTTTTTTTAGAGGAGAAAGCTGTTAATCCCAGTGACTCTGGCAAATTTCAACTCAAATAATTGCACTAGGGCACATAATGCTGCAGGGAGGGAAAATGAGAATTGGCAGAGGAGCTTCACGTGGCTTGTCGTTTCTACCTGAATCCTCTTGCTAGTTTCATTTAGATGAGTTAGCAATTTGCTTCCCATTCTTTCCTGTTGTGTAGTGCCTTTAAGCTCTGAAAAGGCTCCTTTGTTCTGCCTAAGAAACGGGTCTCTTTTCAGAGAACAGTGTGGTGATCTTACTATATCCTTTACTTTTCTGGGGCTTTTGTAAAGTTCAATTAGCTAACAAATCGCAATGCTTACTGAGGTCTCAGGGTAAAGGATAATATTGTTACAAATTACTATTTAATTTTAATGGGATTTAAAATATTTAAAAAGGAGGAAATACAAAATATGGCTATTCTTAATGTGCTAATCAGTATTCAAACTTTCTGACTACAAATCAAAAATATAATGTATCTAAGAAAAATTTTACGTAAAGGCAAAGAAAAATCCTTATAAAGATAATGAACTGCAATGTCTGCTCTTAATTATCACAGCAGTGTTTTTTTAAATCCATTGTCAAACTACTTAATAAAAGTAAAGTAAATAACTGAATGCTATTTGCAAATTCCAAATAAGATCAGTCATTACCAATTGCCCTAGGCTTTTTCTTCAGCCAACACTATACATGATTGCATAATTATCCTTAATCAGTACAGCAATGAATAACTGCACCTTGTGAGTTGGATATGTAGATCTAATTTATTTCATTAGGTTTATCTCTAAATCCAAAGAACCAATTGTCTCTTGTTGAACATAAAGATATGTTTCTATTTTAAAAACAGGAGAAGTCAACACCGAAGTTCTATGAAAAACCAGGGATTTGATTGTAGGGCTCTGCTTCAAGTCCAGTGGGAATTACTTCTCCAGCCCTTGAATCGAACACATCAGATGCCATCAATAATAAAGAAAAACCCTACAGTTAAAAATCTATGTGCTTTTTGAATGCACGCCAGATCTGAACAGGCAAAATCAAACTTAAAAATCAACCCTTGACTGAAGAGAGTCACAGAATTCCTTACAAACCCAGTTATGCCTGTTATTATGATTTGGGTTCAGAGAATACTGTAGTTACAAGTGGAAATATTTTCTTCTTTACATTCACCAGAAAATCTGAAAAAATCTGAAAATTAGTTCAAACTGTATATGCTGGCATGAGGCACAGAAGCCTGAAGAAATGGCAGCACTCTGGCAGTTAATATGAGAGTGACACATTCAAAGTCACCCACTCAGACTATATATAATCTGCATTTAGTATTTTAATGTAAATACAACAGCTATTCTGAATATTAGTTGTTGTTTAACTAATGGAAAGTAAACATCTATGTCTTTTCTGCAGAAAGGCTATGTTGTGATCGTATCGAAATTAGAGCAAAATCAGTCTTTCACTCAAAGCTCTACCCAGCATATACCAAATTTGAGAAAACAAATGATTTTCACTGCTGGAAGCTCTGTTCTAGTAAATTCTAAAACACCGTGCTGGCTCTGTCCATGACTCAGGGTCTGATTTATTGATGATGAAGCACTTCTTCTGTGGCTTTGTTTTTACACTGATTTACCTTTTGTCCCCCATGCAGTCACAAGGGAGGAAAACCTTTCACGCTGTGGTAAGAGTATGTCAACTAGTCCTTACTTCAAGTATCTCCAATACTTGTTAGGCAAGGATTCTGAAATCACTCATTCTTTTTAAATTAAGCTAAGATCCTTGATGAAATGCAAGTATTGACTTGAAGAGATCAGAAGAAATATGAACATGGGCCTGGGCTGGACTAGGCTAAACCAAGCGAGTTGTCTAGGGCACGACATTTGAGGACCCTGAAATGAGCGCTTCCAAGGTGCCATGCTCGCCTTACCCTCATCCTGGTCCTTCATGGGACACAGATGCTCAGAGAGGCCCAGGGCAGATGGAAAGACTTATGGGGGTGAGGACCAGCAATTCCAAGGGGCAGCATGCTGACCAGAGGGAGAGTCTAAAAGGAAGATGGCGTGAAAGAAACTCAAATGTAGGGGCACCAAAGATTGGACTATTTTTCCTTGGCTCCACAGATTAAAGGAGGCGATATTCTGAACAGAGAACCAAAAGGAATGGAGGTTACCATTTCATCAAGCCATGATACAAGCACTTCTTGGCTGTCCCTTAAAGTTTCTGCTTCACTGTTACTTCTTTATGTCCAAATTTGTTTTCTTGGTTATTCTCACATGTCATCTAGCATTTCCCCCTTTTCAAAACTCATCACTATTGTTATTATTTGCTTGATTTGCCTTGCTTCTTACATGGAAGCTAATGGTAAGTTGGGACCACATTCACTATTGCAACAGCAGGCACTCCACAAAGAACTGTAAAATGGCATTAAATCTTCTTGGTTCCACTGGTGCAGTTACAAAGAATTTCCAGTATCGGGACCACGATTCCCTCTTTTATCCTCCTCCAAAGCAGAGATGAATTTAAATATTGCAAATAAACAAAGGCAGAAATTATACTTGAACATATTAATGATATTTACAAAAGCTCTTAATCTCACTTTTCTTCTTATTAAGTTTTGATAATTCATATATTCTGCATACAAATCCTTTATCAGATATGTGTTTTGCGAATATTTTCTCCGGATCTATGGCATGTCTTTTCCTTCTTGTAAAAGTGTCTTTCCAAGAGCAGAAGTTCTTAATTTTATGAAGTCTAGCTTTTTTTTTCTTTTATGGATTATGTCTATAAAATCTTTATGTACCCAAGGTCATAAAGTTTTTTTTATGCTTTCTTTAGAAGTTTTATACTTTTAGCTTTTCATGCAGGTAATTTTTGTATGTGATGTGAATTATTAGTCGAGATTCATTTTTTTTTTTTGCAGGTGGACATCCACTGTTCCAGCATCATTTGAATTGCCTTTGCACGTTTGTCAAAAATCAGTTGTCCAATATATTTGTGGACATATTTCTGGACTTCCTATTCTCTTTCATTGATCTATACATCTATCATTTTGTCAATAACACACTCTCTTGATTATTGATTAATGTTCTTACAGTAAGTCTTGAAACCAGGTAATGCGAATCCTTGAATTTTGTCCTTTCTCAAAATTGTTTTAGCTATTCTAATCCCTTTCCCTTTCCTTGTAATTTTAGAATCAGCATTACAATTTCACCAAAAATTATGCTAAGAGTTTGATTGGTATTAGGCTAAATCGCTATTAAACTTGCATTTAACTTTAAATACTTCAGTTGTGTTAAATATGTACCAGCAAATGAAATTCTAAAAATTATACAGGCAAGTTTCAGAAACAAAGAATGCAATGGATTTTAAATAAATGCTGATCATATAAAGGTATTAAACTACCCACCACTGATCCCGTGAAGTCTAGGATTACAGGAAATGCCCACTGGCTGGAGCAACTTACAACTCATAAAGGTGAAGGAACTATGCCTTCTCCCAAGGACGGAGGAAATATGATCGCTTTCAGCCAAAGAAGATACTACTAACGATTCTTATATGCCACAGAAATTGTTCACAAAATAATTAGCCTGGCCAAAGGTCCATTCACCTTTTTATATCCATATTGGTATATGCACCATCATTTTGAGATTAAGATTGTTTAATTGTCCTACATCTAAAAAGAAGGGTTCTCTGAAATGCCAGAAGAGCCTTGTCTTACAGTAATGGTAAACAAATTAAACATTAGCATAACCATCTGGGAGCTCCTGGTCATGTTATCCAAATGTCCACTTTTTCTAAATTATCAGACACAGCAAAACATATAAAAGTATTTCACCTGGATGAAGATCTGTACCTGGCTGGCTTGTCAGTCCCGGGAGAGATTCTTGCAACTGATAGGTTGAGGTTGATGAGGATGTGCCATCAGCTGTGTTATTTGATGTCATATATGCTCCGTACGTGGATGCTGAGTAATACTGTGCATACTGGTTTTGGCCAAAGGCTGTGTAGGATGGATAATCCTGAAACAATATTTGAGACGTGTATGTTTGAAAGAGAATTTACTCTCTAGTGTGCTCCAAAGAAAACCAATCACTCAGGTCACTGAAACATTTCTATTGGCTCCATTTGTTCCTGAGTCCACAGTTTTAAGGTGATCCTATAACATGCAGAAACTATTGTGTGGGTATCTTCTAAATGCACATAGTAAAAGACAATCAGGGACAGTTGGCAAATTTTAATCTACCTAAAAGTTGCATACAGTTCACTTTCCCCCCACAATGACTTATCCGAGGATCTGTATTATCAGGTCCCATGCCTCTGAAGAGGAGAGGTGACAGAAGCAGCTCATCTGCACAAAATCACTTCTGGTACATCCTCCAATACCACCAACGAGAAGGAAGTGGGGTCGCCTCTCACAGCTTCCACAACCGACCTCAGACTGCATTTCTGTGAATTTTGCTCCCCTTTAAGGCTACCTTTGATAATTCTAGTTTTCTTAACAGGAAGTAAAGAGTAAGTAGAAGAAGATGAATAAGAGATATTTTTATTCAGCCCCTAACAAGCTACAGATCACCTGAAGCCTTCATCTAGTCTTTAGTGGGGTTTTCAAGCAGGTAGTTTGCCTCATTTATTACAGAGAACAATGAAGGCATTGGATTTACTGCCCTAACCTGCACTTTATTAAGCTTTTTATAATCTCAGAATGATCTACATGATCCTTTGAAATCCTTTTACATGCTAAGATGATGAGTAAGGGTCTGTTTCAATAATTGGTGTTTATTATACCTAACATGTTTTAGCCTAAATTGTTATCAGTGATGACAAATCCTTGGTCAGGATTGTGATCCCCTAATATGACACTGCTCCTAAGAGAAAAAAGATCCACATTTTGAGGTGGTATTCAGAACAGGCAAAGCTCTGTATAACTAAGTTTGTCACAGGTGGAGTTTCTATGTGTATTATCAGAAAGGATTGAGTAATATGGCAAGAAAACTAAAAATCTATTTTGTCTGTTAATTTCAGGACCTGACTTTCCCCACTATCACCTGTGAGCCAAGGAAAATCCCTTATCAGTATTTGAACAGCATTCCCCAGCAACACATCTTTCTCAGAGCAAAGTAGTGATCGCAAACATGTCCCTAGGACTTATGTTGTGTCAGGCACTGTTCTGAGCACTTAAATATATTTACTCATTTAATTATTACAGCCCCTCTATGGCATTTAATATTATGTCCATTTTACATCTAAGTCACAGAGTGATTAAATGACTTGCCCAAGGTCACACAGCTAGGAAGTTTCAGAGCTGGGGTTGAACCCAGAGAGCCTAACTCAGTGCCGGAGTACTGAAGCTCCACATTAGGCTGCTAAAACGCTTAGAGAAAGACCAAGTCACTATCAGAAAGATCCAGAATACTAGCTTCTGGTGATTATAATAGCATGTTTGTACTCAAACATATCCCAACAATCTGCCCTTCTCTTCATTTCTACTCTCACCACTATGGCGCACACTAACTTCACATTTGTTGCAGCCAAGGCCCCAGGATTCTGATTTTCTCCTGACTTCCATTTATAGCTTTCTCCAAAGTCTCTGAAGCCAGAGCAACATTTTCAAAACATAAATTATATTATGCTACTCTTCCGCTCAAAACCCTCCAATGGCTTCCCAATGGCTTCGAATAGAATCCAAATTCCTTACTGTAAACCACAGGCTCCTGCACAAGTGGACCCTGCCTACCTCCTTGAGCTCACTTCTCCACTTTCCCCTCACACGCTAGGAACGCTAGCTCTCTTTGGTTCACTGTATTGATACACTTTGACGAATATGCATTTATGCATGGAATACTTGCTCTCTGATGTGGGTTGAACTGTGTTCCCCAAAATGTTATGTTCAAGCCCTAACTCCCGTTACCTGGGAATGTGGCCTTTCTTGGAAACAGGGTTCTGCAGATGGAATTGGCCAAAATGAGGCCTTACTGGATTAAATCATATATGACTGGTGTCCTCATAGGAAGAGGGACATCTGGACACAGAGACACAGTCATGGGGAAAGAAGGCCATAGGCAGATGGAGGTAGAGATTGGAGTGACGCTGCCACAAGCCAAGGAAAACCTGGGCCACCAGACAAGGAGGATTCTCCCTGGCAGGTTTCACAAGCGCTAGGTCCTTGCCAACGCCTTGATTTTAGAATTCCGGCCTTCATAACTGTGAGAGAATAAATTATGGTTGTTTTAATCCACCCAGTTTGTGGTAGTTTGTTACAGCAGCCACAAGAAGCTAAGACACCCCCATTTTCATCTAGCTCTCAGATGTCTCGGCATAAACTTCATTTCTATAGAGAAGCCTTCCATGAAAACTTCCCTGCGCAAAATTAGATTTCTAGTTATATTTTAGTAGCATTCTGTTCTCTTCCTTCATGCTTTCTAATTCTTTACTTATTTGTGCATTTACTGGTTACTGTCTGTTTAGGCTGTAAGTTTCACAAGGCAGGAATCATGTATGGTCTAGTCTTGCCCCATCCTTATGTCTCCACATATCAACTCGTTCCTAATACATAACAGGCTCTCAACAAGGATTTGCTAAAAGAATAAATTTGTATTCAAGACCCTGGTCCAAAATGCAGAATGTATTTTACGTGGAGCAACTGTATTTAAATATTCAGATAGTACTGAATATGCTTTATGATAGCTTAATCCTGTCAAAAATATTATTATTCCACACTATTTTAGTAATCAAAATTTCCTTTTTGCTTTTTGTTTCATTAACAAGTACTAAAAGGAGAAGGAAGTTAATATAATTCCTTTAGCAAATCAAAAAGAGCAAGCACTTGCCAGTGACTTACATTTTAGAATATATAAAAGTTCAGAAATGATGTCAAAGTAAAGTGGTATTCTTGCTACCCAGCAATCAGCTCCTCAGCTCCCCTTCAACCTTTTTTCAAAATATATTTTTATTAAAGTTGTGAACATACAAAACAATCATACACGTGTGGAATTCCCATACAACACTGCTCCACCAGTACACTACATTGTTGTGGAACATTTGTTACAGATTATGAGATAATATCAGACTATTACCACTAACTCCCCTTTAATCTTAATTACTGGTTGAGAATTAGGAAATCAGGACAAAAGACTTCTGAAATGTCTACAACTATTACAAATTCAGCTTCTCAGAGACGATTCACTCATTCAGGAACATTCACGCTTGCTCTACACACAGTTCTAAGAAAGCTAGATTTTAAAGCTTACACACACAAATAGAGGCAGATAAAGTGACAAAGGCAAATAAAGTGCCAGGAAAGTAGGATCAAATATTTAGTTAAAGTCTTCACAGAACTGAAAAAAAAAAAAAAAGGCCAAGAGTAGTTTGGGAAGCATTTTGTTTAGTAACAAATGAAACATTTTAGGGCTTAAAATGTCATAGAATCTACACAGCACAATCCAATTGTTAGTTATAGTTCAACCTATTAATGAATATTCATAATAATAACTGTGTCTTATCAAGAAAAATAAAATTATGTTTAGTATATTTTAAGATAACAAGAATGTGATACATTTTGTAATTCTATACTAAATGATTTAGACAACCACAGCTTAAATGCTTAAAGGACAAACATTTAGCAACCGGGAAACCTAAAATATCCAGAATAACATATATCCAAGAATTCTAGAGAGTAATTTATTTATTATTCTGAAATGCCATCTTAATTTTAAACAGAAAACTCATATTCTGGGAGAATATGCATTTATATGGCAATTTGAACTATTCTTCAAAAAACCTGAAAGAGATATAAAAAAGCACAAATACAAAAAGCTACTGTACCTGCTGGGAACCACTGAAATTCGTTGAATTGGAAACTGAATTATTTGCATAAATAGTAGAAGATGGTGCAAAACTAGAACCTAGAGGCAAAGAACAAAGTGGATTTAAAAAGGATTTCTTGGAAAATACCAAAAATATTGTAGTCTGCGGAATCCAATGAGAGAAATATATTTTGAAGTTCACCATGCTTGCTAAGGTGGGGAAATCTGACATTGAGTGATTTATGAAGATGTGCCCAGCTCCATCCCTCCTGTACAGCAGGTAAAGCCTGTCCTAGAAGCCTGCTCAGCTAAGCATGGGCAGTGTGAACAAGGGCTGGAGATGACATCCAAGGGTTAAGCATGTACAAGTGCAAGGGTTACTCAAAGGACAAAAGATCATGCGACTGAGACGGCTTCCAAGAAACGAGGAGAACCTTCCAGTCATCATAGAGACTGTATTTGCATTCCAAAACCACTTGAGTGAAGCACTTGGATGAGGTTAGCTTAGGAAATAAACATACTGAGCCCACTGGGAATTGATGCTTCCAGATTCCTCCTCTCTTCTTTTATGTTAGGTCGAAAGAGCTGTGAACTGGGTTCAGAATCAAGGGAGACCAGTTTGTTTAGCAATGGTCAAAGTTTTACGGGCCTTCGAACACTTTACTAAAAGGTCATGATTTTATTTTAATTTGGACAAGAACAAGTGAACAAGCAATTACAGATTTAAATATATTTGTATCCTTATGGTACATATTCGTTAAGGAGTAAAATGAAAGACGAATGGGGCAGCTGATGACTCGTCGTAGCAATGTGTTTTGAATAGCAACAGTAAAAGCACTCTGGAGAATCCCGTCAAGGCCTCTGCACTCTTTCCCACTGCTCGTGAGGCTGACTGGTCATGCAGCTGAAATGTGATGTAGATCTTTCTACCTACATATATGAACAGAGACTTGGCTTCTCAGCCAAAACAGTAATTGTTTCATTTTCGTCAACTGACTATAATGGCAATACTAATAGGTTCAAAAATGTTAATAGAGTCCAAAATTTACAACTGACACTATAGACAAATGGCAGATAAGAACTTTTATTGTTTTTACTCTCTCTAAGATTCTTTCTGTAATGACTACATCAAGATCAAACACCATTTTTAATAGGAGTCAAAATCAAGAAGAAAAGTTATATAATGATTATATAGTCAGGATTTTTTAGGGGGAAGGGGCTACAAATTGTACAAATATTTCCTATTGAGAAATGCAGTATCCATAAGGGATAGGTAGATTAGAAATGAACAAAAAATTCCTCAATCATTCAATGTTAAGTGGGATTTTAAAAAGGGCTAATTCAATTTTAAATATAATTGAAATAGCATTAAGTACTTATAGAACACTAAAAAAGACAATATTGGTTTGTGTTATGAATCTTTTAAACGGCTTAAGTGGACACCAGACTGCCGAGAAGGTTTTGCAATCTCTGGCTCTGAGGCTGCTTTGCTTGGATTTGGTTTCTTGCCAATCTTATGCAGTTTAAATATAAGTATTTAAATTTGGTATGGGTCACCTTTTATGATGTGTATTCAACAATTTTCATCATGTTTCTCCCGAGTTATTTGCCTTTTCTGGTGAAATCGCACGGATGGTGGTGAAGCTCAAGAGCATTTGCACGATGTCTATTTCTCATCTGAAGCCAAGGTGTGTCATTCAGAGACTCAGCGCCCATGTGACAGGTTTCACGTGTGGCTACTCACCTGGCATTTGGTAGGAATACGGCGCCTGGCCTGGCTGTGGGGTGGAGAACCCTGGGCTGTAGCTGAGGCACCCGCTCTGTAGTGGGGCCTGGGTTTGTGGAAGTCCGCCCTCGGTTTTGATACCTGGCAGCATCACGCCCAGATCTGTTTGGAAAATGCATGTGCAAACCGTTTAGTCCGAGGATCCGACTTCTGAGTTGCAACTTCTATCACACTATGGAGCAGGATGACCTGCCCGTAACCAAAGAAGAGAGAAGAAGAGGTGCAGTACCGTAAGCGGGCAGGCTGTAGGGCTGTCCCGGCTGGGAGTAGGCTGCGTAGACTGCAGGCTGCTGCATCCCCGAATACTGAGCCTGGCCTGCATAGGCAGACATTGTTTGAGCTGCTGGTGTAGAAAGAATGTGTGGATAGGGCCTAAATACCAGAAAAATAGCATTACTGTGGCAACAAAGACTGCACATTAAATCAGACAGCTTAGATTCAGTGAAACCTTACACGCTCTGGGAAGTAATTCTCTTCTTCATCCACAATTTAATTTTAATAATATAAGAAAGAGCAAGCGTCTGATGGCCAGGGGCCCAGGCTGCGCTATAAACCAGTCTAGCGACCTTGCACAAATAATTTAACCTCCCTACGTCTAGACCTCACGTATACACTAAGAAATTTGGTTTAGATGGTATACCCAAAGTCTCTTCCAGCTCTATAATCCTTGTTGACATCTGAAATAGTACTCTGATCAATCTGCAGACGAGGAAAAGGGTGCACGGGCCTGGTAGCTAATTTGTTCATGAGCACAGTTACACTCACCAAGCGTGACTGAATGTGATGAAATGACTACAAACGTCTGTTTAAAAAGCCTAGATTGAGGGAACATGCTGTTGGATATTCTAAAGCTTGTGGAGAAAATCAGCAGCCACGTTACCAGCATGTGCACAAAATTAACAGAATAAGCCAAAATGATATCGACACTGGCATTTGATAAGAGAAATATGCTTCAAATTCTTTAAGTAGGTCATTTGAATAATGATAATTACCTTTTTGAAGCATCCTTATTTCATACACCAATTTAAAATCAGTGGAAATGCTGGACTACAACCATTTTAGGGGGTACAGGGTGAGCATGTGCACGTGAAAATGTGCGGAGTTTTATGAGATGTTATATTAGATAATGAGTAAGTAATTCTGAATGATGAGAGACCGACTCAAGGACTGGCCCAACTATTCAAGGAAGGAGACTCATGAGCATGTAGTGAATCATCTATTTCCCTATCTCCAATCCCCCAGCCCCCCATATCAACTACAAGTCATCATTGCTCCTAACTTTCCTATTTCCTAGGCAAAGAATCTAAACCAAGAATTGGAAAGCTTTAAAAAAGGAATAGGAAGCTTCCTGAAAAGAAATGGAATGCCATTGCCTACATCATGCCCCATTTCATATAATGTCCCCTTTGGAAATCCCATTCCCAGCCTATGCTTAAGGACAGACACTCCAGCTGCCAAAGAAAATAATCTGCTACATTTAAATGTGTATGTATCATGAATCCAAGATTTTGGCACACCTGGATGATCCCAAACAAATTCAGATATACACCTAATATAGTAAAACTTGAAATATCTCCATTATCTGCAATAAGTTGACTACCTTAGTTATAAAACAATAGAACATATTCCCCAAAAATATGTTTATTAGAACTTGAAATCCAATAAAATATTTCCATGGTGGAACACATTAAATTATGAAATGTTGACATCTGAATACAATTCAGTCTCTTTAGATTTTCTTAACTCACTGGCACTTTTTGAATTTGCATTCGAAATCAGTATATTCTAGTTTGAGCTCAATGCTTTCTTCAAGGTGAATTAAATATTCCAGACAAAGGTGGGCCTGTCCATTTCTAGAGTTGCATATGTCTATCTATATGTCTAATCTCCCCAAGGATCTGTCCACCCAGTTACCTAGATATAATGCTTATATACATAAATGTACGCCCATTTAAAGTTGTTATATTGTGCGAATACACATTTAAAAAAGATACTCCTGGAAAACCGTTCTAGCAAGTCAAAAAGAATCTACTGACCACTTACTTGGAAGGATATAGCTGAGGGGAATACTGGTGCGCTGGTCTGGGGCTGTAGCCACTGCTTGTTATTACTGTAAGACACAAGAGCCAGTGCACAAAAGGTGGCTTCATAAATAAACTTCACTGGAGTTCACAAAACCAATTTGAAGAAATTACCTAGTTAAGTTTATATTTCTAAAAATGCATTGGTTTTCTAAAAAGAAAATTAATTCAGACCCTAAAATGCATTTTCTTAAAAGTAACTGCTAACTAAACACTTCCTCCCTAAATTAACCGCTTTGAGTTTTGTACTCGTGAGAACATGAAATGACCCCTCCTCTCATAAACCACTCCCTTCTATCAGGCGCTGCGTTCTCAAATCAGTAGCATGTTCTTAAGTATTAATGGGGCTAGGAATGAATATCTTTAATGAGGAAGAATTGAAGCTTTTATGATAAAAAGTAAAATTTTAAATGTTGCAAACTAAGTTTTAAATTCTAAGTATGATGGCAATAGATCTTACTTTTCCTCCACATCTAATTGAAATTCAATAAAAATTAAGAAAACCTTGAAATTCCAACCTTCTTTTTCAAATTGAAAAATGCTATCATTTCCTAATTGCTTTCATTTCATTAATCAAGTGAGTAGTTAATAACGCAGAATCCAAAATATTATAGTCGTAATTGAAATGCATGTAGAAAGCTTGGGTGATAGCAACAACACTTGCTTTTTGAAACATAATCACAAAATTTCCCAAATCCAGTAGCAATCATATTTACGAATATATTTTAAACTATCAGAGATAGTACTTTTCTGAGAATAACATAAAAGGCGAAAGTCAGCTCCCATTAACATTTCATCCAAACATGCAGTCCCTTGGAATGGATCCAAAAGTTTGGAAGTTTCTCTTTCCTAGAACCATCTGCCGTGACTAAGACAGATGTATTGCAAATATATTGACTCCAAAGTGTTGAGGCAGTCCCTTCCGAGGCAATCCATACTGGGCAAGCACACAGGGTGCCTTTATGAGGCCATCTGCTGTTCATTCACTTTTCAAAAAGATTAAAGTAGTATACAATGCAGCGCTGGAATTAGTTTAGTCTAATCAATCATAGTTATACTTCAAAGTACCATGTCCTTTCTAAGTTGGACATAATAATTCTGGAGCTAAACTTTAAGAATTGTAAAAGTGACAAATAGGTTTAGTTTGCTAACTATTTTATGAAACATGATATATTTCTATATCCAAATGCGATTAAGTACTCTTGTGATCTACTGCTTCATAAACATGCAGAATTGAATGAGTTTAAAATGCACTTTTGTCTATAAGCTTTGGGTATGGAATGTGTATTTTAGTTTACAGAGCAACAGTGCAGGAAAGTATCTTTTCAAGCATATCATGAATCAATTTAGAAAATCATCAAATATGACTACAAGTGTTATGTTCTAAACATTTTCTGTAAGCAAATTTTAAGTGAACTTGTGATACATAGTGGAAAGTAAAATGACCATTAAACCATTAATTTTTAACTTATTAACTAAAAATTTAAATAGTATTTAAAGCTTTTGAATCAACTCAATGAGAACAGACTTTTTCTACCACATTATGGGCACTAAATGTAAGTATATAATAACAATAGCATTATTCTACAGGAAATTCAGCCTGATTCATTAATTCACACTAACCAATACTCTAACAGAAATATAGTAAAATGAGGCTTAATTCCACATCTTTGTCTCTTATTTGTGGAACTATACTTTAGCATACTGGAAAATCGGGATATATTAATCAGTTATTCTCAGGATCATAAAACCCAAGGCTTTCCTAAAGAGACAGTGAATAATGAAAAGAAACATTCACTATAGCAGCTTTTATTAAATGAACCAAATAACCAAATTTATATAGTCACAAAAAAACCCATATACATGAACACAATTCTGAACATACAGCATGCCATTTCCCTCTAATGAATGAACCTAGATATCATTAGAATAATGTCCCCACAACAATATAAAGGCTCAATTAAACTCTAAAATTTCATATTTAGTGTTTATATGTTCATTATCTAAATAGAAGACAAAGACTTTGGCTCAGATAACTAAGACATTCATATAAGGGGTAAAACCTGGAAGGTTTATGCTTCCTTACTAAAATGTACACATCTTGTTCGAACACATATAGGTCTGCAGATTACTGGAAACAACAAAATTGTATTAAAGTGAGTTGAAACTATGATGATCAAAGTAAAAAATGTTCCTAGGCGGGCAACCTCCACTCAGGAATGATTTCTGGAATACCATGAGCACATTTAGGGGACCTGCCTTTTATTCCCCACTGTCATTTCATTAATCACATATGTTATCCAAAGCACTCAACTCATTATACTTCACCATTTCTGCATACAAAAGTAAGCAGAACTGCTGTCTTCAAATGTTCTGAAAATTAAATATAGCAAAACATTTTAATGTATATTATCAGTTTCTCATAGGACGGTGGTGTCAAGCAATTTTATGGTTTTATTTTTATCATTATCATTACAACTTGGATCAGTAACTCTCATTGGAGTGGGGTGGGATTTAGCCCACCAGAGGATATTTAATGCCTGGAGAGATTTAGCCTATCACAGGATATTTAACAATGCCTGGAGGGATTTAGCCTATCACAGGATGTTTAACAATGCCTGGAGGGATTTAGCCTATCACAGGATGTTTAACAATGCCTGGAGGGATTTAGCCTATCACAGGATGTTTAACAATGCCTGGAGACATTTTTGGTTGTCACAACTGGAGGCTGCTACAGGTACCTTGGAGTCTATGCCAGACATGTTGCTAAACATCCCACAGTGCAGAGAACAACTCCACCAAAACAAAGAATTAGCCTGAATTTTTAAGTTCTGCTGTTAAGAATCCCTGCTGTCCAACAAAACTGTCCATGGTGTTGGAAATATTTTATATCTGAGCTGCCCAATACAGTAACCACCAACCACACGTAGTCATTAATCACTTGAAAGGCAGCTACTGTGACGAGAAACTAAATTTTTAATTTTGTCAAATTTTAATTAATTGAAACTTAAATAGACATATACGGCTAGTGGCAACTTTATTGGACAGTATAGCCCTAGACAGTTCTGGAAAAAACTGGGGAACTATTGGGAAAGATAATATGAGAGCATTTCAGACAGCACAACCATTCATGCCTATTTTTCCCCCATCTTTATATTGTTTAATGGGGAATTAGAGAAAGGACCCTGGACTGGTCAACAGGTCACCAGACTCATTTATACCATTGACCAACTCTTTGGCCTTGTCCCTGTGACCTTGGTCACCTTCAACTTCTCTGCATATGAGCATTATTGCCTATAAAATGGA
This sequence comes from Cabassous unicinctus, assembly GCA_029593785.1. Classification (NCBI taxonomy): domain Eukaryota; kingdom Metazoa; phylum Chordata; class Mammalia; order Cingulata; family Chlamyphoridae; genus Cabassous; species Cabassous unicinctus. Next base: position 26,735 of record JAQZBX010023745.1, read on the forward strand.
GCAGGAGATCCCTGAAATTCTTTCTGGAGATAAAATTCAATGTCACTGTCATTCAATGATCCTGGTTGCAATTAACTGTGGTATACTATTGAAATATATTTCTTAACAATTTAATTCTTTTCTGTAAAAACATCTTCATATACATTTGCCTTGCAGAAAGTTTACAAGAGTTATGGTGAGTGGACAATAAAGAATGCTAAAGCAAATCAGTACTTATCAATATACTCCTAAATGGCAGATGAATGCTAGAAATGATGTAGATTAGTACTTATGAGTCTCCATGCAAAGTTTATGTATTATTATTTCTTTCTGTTTGGAGTACTAACATTTAAGTGAGCACAATGGCTATTGCTTCCAATCAGTGTGAATTAATGAAATTGGATCATCTCTAGCTATAAAAATCGAATACATGCTGCAATGACATTAAGCTGAAAGATATACCTCAATTCTTCTTGCATAAAGAATACCCACATAACACACCTGTACATGTGAACATGGGTACATGTAACACACATTAAGGTAGAATCAAGATTGAATTGCCATAAATCCTTTTCTGGGTTTGATGCTCATTTTCCAATATACAAATTCCTCTGTAGTTGATAAAAAAAAGTGCTTTCACCAGATAATAAACTAAGCAAAGTATTAACTTAAAAAAAGTCTTGAACTAAGTCAACTTAATTTGCGCCCTTTGTGCCCAGCTGGGAGTTATCAGGTATTTATATTTAAGAAGGATTGATGTCTAAAGCCACGTTACTGTTCTCTTTGAAGCACTGCGAGTGAAAGTGGTGCTCTCCAGGCTGTGTTCTAATGTAACCAGCATGTGCTCTTTTGCAGTCCATTAACCTTTAATACCTGTCACTCAGCTGCTTAGACAGGCAGAGTTTTTAAACCCAGAGAGGAAACAAGGTTATTTAGAAGGAATCAAATGGATAGTCTTACGTCTCAAATGGTGGACAGAAAGCAGTTTTTATGTAATTTAAATGGACAAGGTGAAGGAATAAAGTCAACTCTTACAACCAAATTATTAGATTCATTAACTGTATAAAATAATCATGAAAATATAGAAATAATCATTTCTAGTAAGAAAGCCAGGGGACTGTTTCGCTGTCAAATGACAATCCAGCCAAACCATGCCAAATATAGTTTCTAAAAATACCTTGTTGTATGACTATCAGTTAGTTCTCAAGAAGGTGACTTTATGGCAACATTTGCAAAAACCAAAGTTCTAGCAGCTTCGGTGTTGAGGCTGCACATTCAGGGAGGGCTGTGAGTGGCCCCGACGTGTAGGTAACAGCACACGAGCTTAAGGCTTTACCTGACCCAGTAAAAGTGTCAAGCGCTCCATCTCCAGCCGAGCTTGTGGTGTCACTGCTGTTCATAGGCTCTGTTTTGACTGCAAGAAGAGACACTATGTAGAAGAATAAGTACATGTGAGTTTGACTTCTAAATTCACATCAAAGCCCCTGACTGTTCTACTAGTGATACTTTTCTAGCTATCCTGGGCATGCAAGAGACAACCTGAGAAGTTGATGAGGAGAGTTTTGTTAATTTAGCTTCTCAATGGACATGCATGGATAGAGGATTTAATCTAAAATCCTCTGGTTCAACTAGTTCTCTAGAATATGGTTTTAAAGGCAGTCAACCTTAAAAGGTGAAACAGCAGTACACCTATTTGCATTTTTAACTCACCTAAGACATTCTGAAATTACAGTCAAAAGATGGAGAAAAAAAGGATTCACCAGTCTTCACCATATTTAATCCAAATCATATCAGAGATTTACAGGCTCATAATATTCTTCCCAGGAAGACATATTAAAAAATGATGACATAAGAGTATGAATACAGAAACCATGGGCCTACTCATACAATGGGTGAAAAATGAGGCACTCAATACGTTCTCTGCTCCAAAAGAGACTAAAGAGTCACAAAGTGTTGGGCTTTTAAATTTAATGCATTTAATATAAAAATGCAACTTTTGATGCATTATAGAGATAAGCATAGAATAAGAAATTATTGCTCATTGCTATTTCTAAGTTGAGGTGGAGTATTTTGGCAAAATCCTCATTTGGCAATGATGTCACTGGGCACGCATTATTGTCATTATGAGATGCAATGAGTTGGGAGCAGTGGTGAAGCCTCTACCTGCTTTGTCACACCATATTTTCCCTTTTTGGGCAAAGTTCTGCTACATATATCACAGCAGCAAGGGAACAGATTAAATTATTCACTACTTAACACCTCTTGTGTTTCCTGGTTATAAATGGAATGACATAGTTAAATCACTTAGAATCAAGCAGAAAACCCTGGGGATGAAAGCTGAAGACTAGCCAACTATGAACAGAAGGGTAAAAAGAATGTGGTTATAGCATACCCATCAACCAGGCAAGGTTGCTTGTTGATGTTGCTGATATCAAGCAAGCCAGCAACGTTACTCAGTTAGAAATGCAATTAACTAATGGAGAAGCATGCAGTAATGATTATGCTCTCTTTCTGGGTGATCAGAATTGACCAGTGCCTCAGTGGGCTTTGGGTAAATTTAGTATCCATTAATTTAATAGTGACATGAAGATTTGCTGGAAGCTTCAGAGAGGAACTGTAAAGGTTGAAAAGAGGAAATAAAGTAACTTATATCACCTATTCTGCCAAAGGGAAGAATTAAGTTTGACCTAATTTTCAATAGCAACAATACTCTGAGGAACAGTGTAGAATATTTGTGTACTGATAAATAATGAAATAGAGGTTACTACTTTTCTGTAGTAATTTGCATGGCCATTCACATTACGATTATACTTGATCCATGATTTACCAATACAAAATTATTTACTACTACAAATTTATATTTTGGGAACTTACTGTGCGCTAAACTATGTCAATTTAACTAATCCTTAAAACAACCCTGATCAATCTATCACTATACCCATTTTATAAATGAGCAAACTGGAGTTTGGGTCATCTGAGGGGCTGCAGAAGTCCCAGCACAGGAAATGGTTTTCGCCGCAAACACCCATGATCCTTCCACCATGAAGGCTGCTTCCAGGTGTGAATCGTGACCACACCAGGGGCTTTTTTCACAAAGACTCAGAGAGTGATATGAACGGGGTTTTCTTCCAGACACAGTAATTTGGAAGATGTTATTAAAAATGAAAACTGCAAAATATTAGAATGGGCTCCTAAAGCAGGCTTTCCATTTCTTCTCCGTAAAATAATGTAAAAAGAAGTAGCAAGATTGTAAGCAGATAACAGACACAGCGCATGCTTAAAAGATGCTTAATACATGCCAGGCGCTGTCCCATGCACTTTTGAACACATTTGCTCCTCACAACATTTGTATGAGGTAGATGCTACCAACATTTTCAATACTCAGAGGAGGACACTGAGGCTAAAGAGGCTGAGCAACTGGCTCATGGCCACCGAGTTAGTGAGAGCTGAAGTGTGAGCCCAAGATGGCTCCCAAGCCCAAGATCTTAACCCTTCTGCCTCCTAGGCAGCACCAAGTAAGAGCCCTTTTCATCTATACAAAGATAATCCAGAGTGTGCCCTAGATGCAAGTAAATCCTGCTCTTTGTGATGCAATGTCTACATCTGGCTTCCGACATTTATTATAGAGAGGTATGTCCAAAGTCTTCAGCAAAACTGAGATAAGAGGCAGTTTCTTGGAACTGCCAAATTCTAATTGTGGCTAAGGTGTTTGTAACCATTGGGGAATTTGATGTAATTATGAATTCCAAAAATATAATTGGATCATGCCTGTAATCTGATCTGTTAATCTGGGCATGATTGAATTATGATTAGGGCGTTGACTGGGCCATGTCAGTCAATAGGGCGTTGAGCCCCACCCCCTGGTGGGTGGGGAATTGAATATAAAAGGCAAGGCAAAGAACAGAGTTGAAGCAGTC